>WEKX01017859.1:27988-56335 GCA_013390025.1 Pitta sordida
GGGTTTGCACTGTGAGCACACAGTCGTGGCAGCCCAAAGAGGCCCACAGATTCTCGGGGTGGCGGGGGTCTCCTGAGTCACAGGGGGCTCAGAAACGGTTCCCTTTGCTTCCCCGTGCTCAGCGAGTCTGAGGGGAGAAGCAGAAAAGTGCCCGAAGCCCTGTGGAGTTCCAGGGGGTGGGGCAATGGGCGTGGCCTGCATGCATATTAACGACCTTCAGTTCTTTGCAAGTTTAGTGTTTTGCGAGGGCCTTGGCCTGTCCCTTTCCTCGTGAAGGAGGGGGTATAACTGTACTTTGTTCCCTAGAATATAAATTTTCTAGTTTAAAATTTAACTTTAATTAGTGATTTTAGCTTTAGTTACTGCGTTATTAGTTTTAAGCATCAGTTTTAAGTTTATGTAATGTCTAGTTTACAGTTTAGTTTTGGACTTACAGCTTTAATTTTTATTGTCATAACACTTTTTATATCAGAAAACAGCTACAGCATTCTGTTTTAATAGATGCAGATGTGTTTGCTAATATTAAAATAATTTCTGCTCTGTCTTAGAAGAAGCAGTTTAAGAACTCTGCTTCAATTATAGTAGAAGAGATTTTGTTTATTTTAAAAACGGTTTTGTTTATATTAAGAGTCATAGTGTAAGCAGGCAAAGTGCGGGCAGCTGCGATCAGCAGCAGGGCTGCAAGGTCTGGCCTAGTGCAGCCCCAGTGCCTGTAAAGTGACCAAGCCTAGTAGAGCAAGAACTAGTAGTGTAGCACAAAAAAGCTCCTTAAAAATTTCAGTCCATAGCTGTCTCTTCTCTGTAAAAAGTGTAAGGATGTAATACTTGCTACACAATACTAACTAGAGAGCTGTGCCTGTAGCCAAGAGCTCTCAGAAGTGCTGAGACCCGCAGCAGTGAGGCGAGTGCAGGGCAGCCCTGAAGCCCTCCTTACCCCTCCAAGTTGCCGAGTGCTACTGGGGACTCCTGGCTTTGCAGAGTAGCGGTGAAGTAGAATATGTGTAGAATATGTATCTGCTCTCTCATTGAGAGAGCAAGCAAATGCTTTCAATGAGAGTTGCTTCACAGCCACTCAGCCTTAGAAAGACAAGAGGCATTTTAAAGCGAAAACCTTGCCCGGGAAAGTATCAATATATGTCCAGTTTGCCGGAGATGTTGTGAATAATTATTTCATTTTAGTAGTAGAAAGGGATAGAAACCCAGAGACTAGTGCTAGGAGCATCTGGGGGGCTTCCCGGCACGGGGAATCTTAGTGTGTCACCTTCTTTTCTCTTGACTGTGGAAGAGGCTTAGAACTGCAGTGCTCTGAAGGGGTAAACTTGAACCTCAAGTAAACAAACCTGTTGCAGAAAGTAAACTACTCAAAGCAGAAGTTAAAACAATCCGGAAAATAAAATCATCCACCTTGCCACAATTAGAAGACTTTGTAAACCAGTTTCTTATCTTCATGCTGAAGCTGAAAAGGGTGGTGACAAAAGAAATAATAATGTGTGAGGCTTTTAGATGTTAACAAAAACAAAAAGAAACAAAAAGAAACAAAAAGAAACAAAAAGAAACAAAAAGAAACAAAATGAAACAAAATGAAACAAAAAGAAACAAAAGCCTGCTAAGAGACTCTAAAAACCCAAGCACTAGGCTGGTTGATTTTTTTTTTCTTTACAAGCAGTCTCGGCTATCCCCGGAAAACAGGGCGGGAAGTGGTGGCCAGGAAAGTGGCAAAAGTTGTCTGTCCCAAATGCCTTTGCCTGGAGACAGCTTTATACCATCCTTTCCCTTTTCTGCAGTAGCACTACTGGCTGAAAAAATGAAAAAACACATGTAACTTTTCTTGCTTTGACTAGGCAGTAGACAGATCGGTTCCAGTGTCAGCTGCCACGTGCTCTGCTTCAAAAGGGAAACAGACTTTTGTGATTTTTTTTTTTTGGTACATAAGTATTTGTTTTAGCAAATGCTTTCAATTTCTCTATCGTGTGCATATCTTAGCTGGCATTATAGAAATTAATGCTGTCATCTCCTTAAAGAGACTGGGAGGGGAGGAATTAAGGGGTTTTTTTTCCTTTTCTTTCTTTGGTTTGTGTGGGGAAAAAATTATATAGCAATGTAGTTTACAGATTTTTGTTTGACCTTGTGTCTTCTAAGACATAAAGGAGGAGATAAGCTCCTAGTAAATGCCTAGAAAGACCCAGGTACCTGGAGAAAGACACTCCCAGAAAGTAATAAACCCCATGACAGAAATAAAAAGTTTCTTTTTTACAGTGCTAGCTGAAATCCTAGTTAACAAAAAGTAGATGCCTGCTAAAATGAACAATGAAAGCCCCAGCATCATAGTGTAACCTAAGGTACTGCTTAGGACTGGTCATCGAATAACATTATTCTATATATAAATTTGATAATTCATGTAGTTCATATTTTGTTTCATGTGCTCTCAACGAAGTAAACAAATTGATTAAATAAGGGAGAGGGACAACCTCTTGTGTGATATGAGTAAAAATAGGAAAGCCTCCACAACATAGATGGGGGATATAAAACCAAGTCTGTCTCTGTATATCATTAGAAAAATTAAAATTCAGTAAGAAAGTTATGGAATTAGAGGTAGCCATTATAATTAAATTCATACAGTCTTGGTGGGAAAATTTAAAACGTCTCAAGCAGTTGATTTTTTTCCTCTCAATCCAGAACGCAACGAAAACTCACTTAAACAAGACGTCTGACTGCCAGCAAAAAAACCCTAAACCCAGCTACAAAATGCAAACCTGTAAACTATTAAGCAGCTAAAAACAGAGTCTCTCATATTATAATGTTTCTGACATAGTTCAGATTCAAGTCCCAAGAAAATATAAATGACTGCACCAATTATATAAAACCCACTAAGACTAATCAAACAATTACACAGACTTTAATATGAATATAAGAGATAGAAGCTTTATATAAGCATTAAATACTAAGTAAAGCTAAGGCAAATAAAATTCTAAAAGAGCAATAGCAGATAGATTTTTCAGAACTGCCAATAAAAGGGGGGTATGTTTACAGGAATAATAATAAAACCCTAGTTAATGAGTTACAAAAGCTGCTTCACCTATATAAGCCACTCAAGGCAAATTTAAAATGAAAGAAAATTTTACATGAAATAGTGAAAGCATCAACCTCGTAAATCATCATCATATAAAACATATTGACTTTCTAGCCACCACGTTTAAATTACAACATATTTTTGTAACAATAATAAGAATTATTGTACTAAGAACACACAAGAAATACAACTTATTTGTTGTATATTAAAATGTTCAGTATGCCTATGCAAAAATACCACTAGAACATTAACCCCAAGGATAGGTGAAGAAATTTGCCTAGGAGCAGGAAAAGGGGGGATTGAATTGTGAACGAAAGAAGCTGATTGAACAATGGAGTTGAGGTTGACTCTATATTATACCAATTAACAAAGAATAAACCAGATTGCCACCAAGATGTTAGAAATGGTCTAATAACAACTATGCTTTTCAACAAAAGACCCCAAGTGGGGACTAGGATGCATATGTAACTAATTTGTTGAATATTGTAACTTGCCTACTAAATATGTTTAACTCTGTAGCATTTAAGGCACTGCCAAAACAGCAGTAAAGAAGCAAGTTTAGTAAAAATTTATCACCCTTGCTTCGCAACTGATAATAAACATACCTATCTCATAACTCTTATGATCTGTAAAGTGTTTTTCCACACGTCACTCCTCCCTCCAGCCTGACTCAACAAGGACAGCTGTAATCCTTCCATTTTTAGAACAATGCAAACCTTTCTCTCTCACTAATCTATCACCACATCAGCAACATCAGCTGATGCGCTGCCCTTTCTCCTACAACTGCAAAGCTCAGTAGTCTCTGCCACCACGCCTGATCCTGTATACATCTCCTGCGCAAAATTCAGTGCCTTGAAAAGTTTGTGGGGTGAGCAGAACGCTTCCCCTTGAATGGTGCCTCCTGAGAACTTAAGCAGCCTGAATTTTAGTTTGTTTTCTTTAAAAGGCAGTTTAGTCGAATAGAGTTCAGATTTACAAGACAAAAGGGGAGGAAAAAAACCTTACTAACACTGTCATTAATCTCATTGCAGTGGTGAAAAGAAATTCCATTTGTGTTCCTAGGGAGGGTCTCTGCTTTATAATCCAGCAAATGCTTGATGCTAGGTACAAGCTGTTTGAATTTCTGCCAAATTCAACAGAGACTCGCAGCAGTGGAAAACAAAGTCATTTCATACTTCAATTAACTAAACTTCTACTACCCATTGTAGAGTTATACACTAAAATTAAATTCGTAGCTTTGGCACTTATACACTGTATGAATCTGATTCCACTAAAATTTTCTTTAGTCAGTAACATGTAAAGAAGAAAATGACGCAGAGTCCAGCAAAAATAGTTTTTCTTTGGTCCTCATTCATCTTAAGACTCTTTTGCACAATTTTGGTAATATAGAGGGCTGAGTACTGACATAAATATACAAGAAAGGGCAACTTAACGAAACTGAAGAAGGTACATTTAACACAAGCTGCATGCAAGAGAATAATATAAGAAGGGCAGCTCCAGTACTGGTTTAAAAACACAAACAAACAAAACAAAGAGCAAATAAACAAACAAACAACAAAAAAAGCCGAACAGAAAACCAAACATCATAACACCCTGGACCTGATGAAAGGAGATTTATATACAAGACCTCACATCCATTTGATTGGTTCTGAGAAATTAAGAGTTGAATTAGCTGTTATATAATGTATGGCATAAAACACTGCACATAATTCACTCACAAAACACTTTAAAAGCACTTGAATTTCAAAATCCTGTGTGATATCAATAATATAAGAGGCATTTAACCTTTACAACGAATTAAATGTACATTTAAAATTAAATTTATTTTCCTCAAGATATAATAACCTTTGTTCTACATCAAGAACATGGACTGTTCCTCCCTCACCCTCCAAGTTTTGCTCAAAGGAGAAGGTGAGTTGCTCTCCAGGCATAAAATACCTTGTGCTTGCAAACAGCTTGCAAACAGAAGCAGCAAGACTAATGCTGCTGCTGCACATGTGCAAGGACATGGGCTGTAGACACATCCCTGAGCATACACAAGGTAGAGCAAAGCAATTGGAAGCTGCTTCTGCATCTTCTGCAATTCCCAGAGGAGATGGTCTCAAAAGTGGGACTCGACCTTTGTTACCGATGGGGAGGATAACTCAGCTCCAGAGACAGCATACTGCATATTCCTGCATGACTTTCATCATGGTTTGTACCCAAGTGCTTTTATTATTACTATAAACAAAACCAACTCAACCAGGAAAGTGTGCAAAATGTCTGGAGTTGAATTTTATCTGCTCTGAGGTGGGACATAGTAGCAGTAGTTAGAAACAAAACTATGTCAGGAGGCAATATAATAATGTAATTGGCTTTTGCTTTAAATCAGAGTTGCTCCCAACCTCACTCAACTGTGGAGCAGTGAGATTTTCTGCTTGAGTTTGATTTTATCTGGTAAGCCAAAGGAAAGAAGAGTACAGAGGATGTAGACATAAAAAATTGTGGCTTCAGAAGAAACAAGAAACGAAATTACATTATCTGAGGAACTTCCTACAGCCTGATTTTTGCAAGGCAATCATATTCAGTTATTGGTAGTACAGAGCATTACCCTATACTAACACAATTTCCCCTTCACAGTTCAGTTTACTGTGTTAACAAGGGAAAAATAAGAAAGAACTCATTGAGAAAGTGCCATAGAAGGTCATAAAAATAATGTAGAGAGTGATGTAGTACAGTAGTGTGTTTGCAAATGTGACATTATACAGTAATCACTCAGTACTTTGAGGCTCAAGTTTTGCAGCTTCAATTCATCGTGGGGTGGGGGGGGTGGGGTGGGGTGTGGAGTTTCTGCAGAGAACCCCTTGGCTTCCCTCAGTTGTTCACTGAGGTTTTCCTGGTCATGTGAACACGGGACAGTCATGCATGCTCAGTGAGTCCCTCTGCTGTGCTGGGGGGCGGGGACGACCAATCGCCACAAGCCGGGGCTGGGCCGCCCCCGCATGATGGGACAGGAGGGAGGGGACAAAGCAGTCATTGCACGGGGCACGACACCTGCTGTCCCGTCCCATGAGTGACCCATCGCTAGCTGCAACCCACCCCTCCTTGGCACACGGTGTGGGATGTGGCAGAAAAGGCATCCCTGTGGTCACCAGGGCTGAGGGGGTGGGATGGTGGGCAGGGCTTCTTTCACATATGTATTTTCTGCTACTTCAAGGAAACCACCTATCACGGGAGCTTTCTGAAACTGACCCCCTTCAGATAATCTTACATAGAGCCTGGTACCCATGAGAGGTGCCAGTGACCCCATGAAAAGTGATCTCAGTACTACAGTCGGCCCTCTTGCACTTCGAGCCCCCCATATTGCGGCTTCAGATCTTAGCGGCATGATTTTTTAGCCATGTAGGAGACCCGTTTTGCAACTGCATATGCGCAACTTGCCGCCCCGGTGGCGGTGGCGGCAGACCAGGCAGTGGAATGGATGGCAGTGGGGGTGTGGGCAGCAGCAGGGGCAGCACGGGCGGCGACCGTGGCACGGGTGATGGTGGCGGGTGCAGCGGCAGCGCAGCCGCCATTCAACATGGAAGGCGGGCTACACGGGTCCCAAATAGGACCGCGGGTGTGCGATATAGGAGACCCAACTGTATATTTGTTATGCAGGGAAAGTGAAGGCAGACCTGGACAGACAGCCATTTTGTACTTAGAGTTCCTCAAGCTCCTTTTAAAAAAGTTTTATTGTTCTTATTTAAGGAGGAGAGAGGAAAAAAAGAAAAAGCTTAAAAAGGTTTGTCCACTGCTGTAGGGCATTCTGCCTTTGAAATGCCTCCTTCACAAACACACACTATGCCTCCAAGAATGGAGGCATGTCCCCAAAACTCAAAGGCAAGCAAAGTCTGTCTCTTCTAGCCAACAAGGAGACATAGTATCCCAGTGGTTTAGGACTTTAGAACTTTTTAAATGAAATAGAAATGTTTAACATGAGCTTCATTTAAATAGGAAACAAAAGCAAGATTAAAACTGAAATTAGATCCAGTGACACAAAAGGACTGAGACTGGGCTGTGGCACACAAATATAAACAACAAGATTCTTAACAATACGCTGATTCATGTTTCCTTTCTGGAAAAAATCTTTACTTTCTTTTTTAAAGTCAGTATTGGTAGGAACATATTGTCTCAGTAAAGTACATTTGCTACTTCTCTCTTTCCCCTACTCCCTTCCTACCCAGTTATGTGCTTATAAAGAGAAGGTGATTATGGCAAATTCAATGTCCAGACACTTGAAAACATATTGCAGTGAACACAGGCCACCCAGTGACTTCAAATGCTTTGTTTTTCTAGTCGTGAATCTTTTCATATTTTCCATAACCTTGATAATGAAGAACATAAGCTTTTTCTTTTCTTCTTTAGTTATTAAATGCAAAAAGGCAAAATGCTAGGGCAGGTTAAGGAGAATTTGTTAGATGTCAAAAAATCCAAGACATTACACCACACATGTTGCCTTTCTTCTCAACTGGTGTGCCATCAGTCCCTAATGTGCCACCAGTGCCATCCTCCCTTCTTTTCCACTCACATTGCAGCTCCAAGATCCAAAGTGGTTTTCCATTTAGTTTCCCCTCACAAGGCTGCTAGGTACTGATTACTGTAGTTTTCCTTCCTCATATGGAGCTTACCTCTATTAAAAGTAAACTACAAAGGTAAACCAGAAGTGAAATTAGCCCAGAAACGCAGCAATTTTAATTCCATGGGTCAAAGCCTTTATAGAGCTTTCTCCCCAGGGTCCACAAATTCTCTAATACTTCTTGATTTGGCACAACAGCTTGCATAGCGTGGTTTAGCTTGGGTCCTATCACATAAAGATAGGTTCTTGAAGGGTTAGGCAAAGGGGATCTTACTGCTGACAGGGACAACAGAAGAGGCAGCTTCAACTACTTCACTGTTGAAAAAATAATCTAGCTAGACTACTTGTTAACTAACATACGAGTTTTGCTGTTCGCTTCCAAAGGTCACTTTCTTCCTATTATACAGCCTTCTGCCACACATCTGTCCAGTCTAGCTATTTTTGCCAGATAGTTTTTATCAGATTAGGTTAATTATTAGCCCAAATGACCAAAACAACCCCACCACAGAATCCTTAAATTTCACTTGCAAACTAGGTACATTAGTTACAAATGCTAAACAAGCTTAATCTACCATAAACAGCAGTCATGTGTTACATTTACACAGCTTTTGTCAGCAGCGCTTCAGAAAAACATACAAATAGGGATCACAGTCATCCTACACTACACTTTATAAATTTGGAATTCTTAAATGTTATACAGGGATGGTCTGTAAAGCAAAGGGCACAGCACAACTTCACTGAAGTACAGAAACCAAGGGGAAAAAAGATTTTAAGAAGGTTAAGCATCAACACAAACTGAAATATGTCCCAAATCAGAGAATAGTCCTGTTATAAACAGGACCATGTAAGTTTTACTGACAGCAAATGGTCAGGAGCTTTGATTTGCTGCTTCACTGCAGAGGATCCACCAGTACCACTTATTTCCCCAGTAGATAAACATTTATATCAGTATAAAGCCTAAAGTACGTCCTAAATCCAGTCCCACAGATGAAACATGACAGCTTGAATGCTAGATATCTAGACTTCTTTGAACTGTGTAGATATCTTTACATGATAATCTGTCTGTAAAAGATACCACGAATTTTAGTCTTAAAACAAGTTGCCTAATTTTCTTCCATTCACTTACTACGGAACTGCCTACTGCAATTCTGAAGCTTCGGGTGGAAAAGGGTTGATTTCTCATAGGGAAACATAAGCTAAATGATTGGGGAAAAAACCCTAAAAAACTCACAATCAAAACAACCCCAAAAAAACCCAACACCGCCAAAACCCCACCAGCACAGAGAATATATCCTCATTAAAATTTCAGAAGCAGGCATTCTGAATATTGTATTGTCAGGACCACTTGCAACAGTAATTAGTTTTAAGAGCCAGAGCTGGATGAGCAATTTTTACTCCCATACTAATACTGGGTTTAGGAGTTTTTTTGAAGTTGGGGGGTTGGGGAATTTTTTTAATTGATTATTTTTCTAATAACATGTGTCTTTTTATTCTTCTTGATGTATTCTTCAAAAGTTTAACAAAGACAGCATTTAGCTTAGCCCTTGTCAACAACATCAGATCAAGATGAATCTGGCGGCAGGTTTCAGTGAAACCTCGGCAGTCCCAACAGGGCATGTTTGCACACACTGAAGCTCACTCTGGTCACGCAGCACCTGTTCTTGAGGCAGCGGGAGCTGCCTCAAGTGTCTGAAACAGTAAGCATTAGGAAAATACCTAGAAAACACTTCAGGATACACACTAAAATATAATTAGACAAGATGAGAATATTCTGGTCTCCCAACAAAAATATACTTTCCCATTGTAGGTAACAGCTCACTTAACACTACTAAATCCAAGGCCTTGCTCAGCTGCAAAATCCATCTAATTGGAGAATTTAAATTAGCTTTCTTACAACTGCTGGGTAAATTCTATCTGCACCCCTGCCAAAACACACTACTCTCCTTCTCTGCAATCCCAAACAATCCTTCCCCATAGGTATTTCCCCTGCAGCTCCTCACAGTGTTATGCACATAGCAGTATTGCACAGCCACACCAAACGATCAGAGGCAGAAATAAATGCATAAAAGTGTTAGCTGTGTATCCTGGCAATTTGAAGAAAGCTGTTAGCCCTGCCTCAGCACTTCTGCTCCTAGCTCCTCTCCCGCTTGATCCAAAAAACAGACCGAAAAGGAAGAAATATTTCGAGGGTTCAGCTTGAGCTTCTGCCACCACTGCCTGATGGGTCTTTGCCCAATCGGTATTTACATTAGTATCAGGGACATGCTGCAATGTCTGGAGCACCATCCCTCCACAGGGAAGGCAAACCAAAGCTGCTGTGGGAATTTAGCAGCTGCCTGGAGGACAGATAACAACAGGATGTCATTCATCTTCGGTAGCACAGTTGGAGGTCTTGCTGAAGCAGTTAGAGGTCAAAATTAGTTACCAGGCAAAGGCTGCTCAGTGATTCATGCGAAATTAGTTGTGACCTCAGCCAAAGGGACTCTAGAGAAGTGTTCACGTGGCACTGAGGCACTAATTAGCACTGCCACTGGATGGCTCCATGCAGGTCACAGCCTGGCCTGGATCACACGGTGAATTACCTCATCCTAGTAACGACATCAGTGCTAATGAAGTGAAAGTTTACTCCCATGGAAAGGTTAAATCAAAAATTACTGCCTTATTTGATGCAAATACAACAGGGAATGAAAGCTCTGCCCACTCCATTAGTGTCTGCCAGTGCCTGTTCAGAGCGGGAAAGTAGGAACCTCGGCTTGGAAGCTGGACCCCTTACTCCCTGGTCCCTATCCCAGTTGCTTTTAAAATTAGTGTTTCAATCCCCAAAAGGCACAATTTTTATCCTGGAGTAGGAGAGCAAGCAGATAATGAACAATGTGTGGGATTAGTAGTAAGTGCATAGCAAAGGTACAAGATTTGGTGCCACTACCACCCATTTTGAGCTTTCTCTCTTGCTACCCACAGTGTTGCTGAGTGTAGATGAGAGCAAAAGTTGGGCCTGGTTTTCACTACAATATTAAGTCTCCAGGAAAAGTTTCTTTTGACAGTGTAATTTCCATGAAGAAAATAAAAAAAGTCTTGTGTTGGATGTGTAGAAAGATTATAGTGAAGGAAACCACATCACTGCTGCCATTCTACAATAAGCATAATCACAATCTAATTTATGGCTTTTTAAAAATTTAGGCTTATTTAATTTCTAAAGAAATCAAATTCTTCACTCACTCCCAATCATTTCAAAACACTACAGAATCACAGAATATGCCAAGCTGGAAGGGACGTAAAAGGATCATCGAGTACAACTCCTGGCCCTGCAAAGAACCATCCCCAAGAGTCTCATCACGTACCCCTCTCAGGCATTGTCCAAACACTTCATGAACTCTGTCAGGCTTGGTGCTGTGACCACTTCCCTGGGGAGCCTCTTCTAATGCCCAATCACCCTTTGGGTGAGGAGCTTCGTTCTAATACCCAACCCAAAACTTCCCAACACAACTTCAGGACATTCCCTTAGGTCCTGTCACACGGAAGTTCACGAGTAGTCAATGAAACACGTAGTAGCAGCTTGGATATTCTTATTTGAGGTCTGTGAGTAGGGGGAAGATGAGAAGGGAAGGGAAGCAGAACTCCCCAATGGAGGCCAGGTACATAGTATGCTAACAAATTCTTGCCAGAAGTCTATACACACTGTTCTGGAGGCCATATCCATTTCATTTCAGTAGGAGCCTTCACTTTCTTCAGACGTTAATTTTTTATTTATTAAACTTCTTAATGTTTTACTTGGCAGACAGAAAAAGGGTCTGCAACATTTCCCAGTAGGGTAACTTTAAGCTAGCCAATGAAATTTGATACATGTTCTTAATCTTCTAGATTTGTGTTGACATCACAAGCTGCAAAAATAGAACCAATGATCAGGGGAGATGAAGTTTGGATTACATGAAGTGCTCTCTTTTTGTTTTTCTTCCTAAGCTGTTACTGCTTGGAGTGCAAAACTAAAGAATTATAAGAATTTTAAGGGACTGGGGAATTGCTCTCTAAATCACAACAGCAGCATCCAATGGTCTATATTTCAAATCAGTCCAAAAGCAAAGGTGGAATCGAAAAGGAAGACAGAGGTACAGAGCTGGACTAGGAAGACTGCAAGCCTCGTATAAAAGAAGTATGTGGGCCAAACAAAAGGGATGAGATCCTCCAAGGTTTAAAAGCCTAAGTAAAGCCATTCTATCTCCATGCCTCCAGAGGAACAGGGAATACATAAGCTGAGTAGAACTGCACTGTTTCTTAGCAAAAGTGCCTGTACAATATGACATCACTTGCTATGGTGTCATCAGCTCCAGTAGTGTGCAAGCCTGTATGGTAACAGCCTTGACCCTCATCCTGCGTGCTCTTGAATGCCCAGGCTCCCCAGCTCTATGCAAGGAGATGGTCTGGAGGTGATCTCCCCATCCTGGGCCAGGCTCTGGCTGCTGCCCCTGAGAGGAATGCAATCTTGTGGCCATTGCCCTGGTCTGCAGCTTTGGGGATTAGCCACTGCCTAGACTATGGATCTGAGACTCCAAGTACTTGGCTGAAGCAAGAGGTCCCCAAGCCTGTAGATTTTTTGGATTTATTCTAGTTAAAGCAACCTTTTAAAAAGCTGAGGAGCTGACTGTGCACTGTGAGAAAGAAACAGCACTGGGAGTCCAACCCTGCTCTTAGTGCTGTCAGGTAAGAGCTTTACTGTTGACTGCAGTGTGATCAAGATGGCATCCTTAGAGCCAATCTGAGGAAACGACAAAAAAGGCAAAGCTTTCAATCCTAGATAAAACAACAGACGTCAGATCATACATTAAAAAAAACCCCAAAACTTAAAACAACACCACACACACCTGAAATCAAGGGTTTGAAATGCTAATTGCCAATTTTGAATGTAGCTCTTTCCAACAACCTACTTGGACACATTGACTTAAAGTGAGGTTATAGAACTCTGAATCCTTTTACATCGGTTGGGGCAAGTTAGAACCTTCACATTATTAATTCTTAAAGAAGGTAGGTAATACACTTACAATAGGAGAGGAGGGAAAAAGGAGTGACTTAACATCAGCAATAGCCTTCCATGTTTTCCACATTGTTTACCACAATCTTAAACACACAGAAGTTGTGTGTTCTGGAAGTTCTTACCGCAAAAACATGACACCATAGCATGAAACACACCTTCTGTTCTCAGGCCCAGCACGTTCTGCTCATTTGCAGAAACAGTTTTCCTCACTGCCTTGCCAGGATTGACAGAGGCATACAGAGAGCCTGAAAATCAGTAAATGCCACAAAAAAAACAGAGCTCACTTTTATAAGCCTGATTTCAATTTATCGACAATTTATAATGTAACAATGCTTCTCTAGAACTAGTCCATCAAATATTTAAAAGAGAGCACACATTTCTCTTGTTACTTTTACAGAATAAAACCCACAGAATAAAAACCCTATCACAGTGGCAGAGGCCTGTGCCATTAAAAGTTTAGACTCTGCTAAATGTCCCATTCTTATGTTTGTTGCTTGCTTATGTAGTCAAGTGAATGGCCACAGACAGTATCATATAAAAACTTCAACCAAGGGTAAACCAACCATATCTAATCACAGGTAACTGAAGACTTTTTCTGACAACTCATGTAGAATTCTGGGCAAAAGCCTATTACAGCTGTCCTCAGTGCTGACAAGACAGAGAAACTTAAAAAAGAAAACAAAAGTGATCAAACTCACTTCTTCCTCACTGCTAAGGCCTGAGGCAGCTATTCATTCACCTTTTTATGCAGCCATATGGGGTCAAATGGGGGGAGCGAAGACTGAAAAGCCAGAGCTAATGTTAGCATTGTATATTTTTATGACCTTTGGTGTGTTTACAGAATACAGAAGCTATTGTCTGGAAAACTTTCTCTCTCCCTGTTGAAGGGGGAGGGAGCTGGGGAAGAGTAGAACAGCACTCTGCTGGTGCATGAATACCAGAGCCAGCATTCCAGCATTTGTGGATTGTTGACCCACATGTCAGTACTTCACCCTAAATCAATGTAAGAGCACACAAGAATTGTTAAAAACACACCAGCATGGGAATGAGAAAGTAATGTTACTCTTATAAAAAATGCAACAAAATAGTTCTTAGTCTTCTGCTTAAACTTTGAACATAGTTTTGGGGCCCACACAATTCCATCATCTCATATTCTGAACAAATCCTGGTAAATACAAGATAAAACAGTACAAATAATAGTGCTTCTGCTGCAGCTACCCAATATTATACTTGTCCTTTCTTCCTTATACAGGAAATGTTTCTTTAGAAGAACCATTCCTATTCCTTGGTCATAGAGGTTCCTCATCACTTCATTTTCATCAGCCATATCCAATGCTAACTGAATGAGAAAATGTTCCTTATACAAGCTTTTTGGATACAAGGGCTGTAATTGGATGCTCACCCTGGTACAGTCTGTTTTGATGGAAAAGTATTCTCAGGTCATGGAGAGACACCCTAAATATGGAAAAGAGAGATTTATACATTCTTGTAGGTGTTTATTATCCTTGCCATTCAAGAGATTGGTAGAGACCTTAAGCAAAGTATTTTTCTACTGCATACAGCAATTCCAAGGCCCTTCAATGACTGCCTTGTTTTCTGTCTTAGCTACTTGAACTGGAAATTTCTGAAAGCAGGGAGGGTTGTTCAAAGTTAGGGGTTATTTTGACAGGTTGTTTTCACAGCAGATTTCCCACCTGGACTCCTACTGAATGTGATACTTCTTGATAACAACAGTATATTATCACTGTTCCTCCTGTTATGCAAAAAAATAAAAAAAATTCTTTTTCCTACATGCTGCACTACTCTAGTCAAAATGATGAAACAAAACCTTTTCTGCTTTTGTACAGTAAGCAGATGATACTGGCTTCAGGACCTCAAAACAAGAAATGAAAAATAGCAATATATCAACCTTAACAGTATTAATTAATGAAACAAGCAAAACACCAGGAGAAAAAGACAGGAGTAGAATCCACTGCTGATTTATCTTGCAGGAAAGTGTCACAGATGAGGCAGATCCCTCTAACCTCAGAATAGTTACTGCCTGTTGGTATTGTGCATCCACAGCCCGAGACAGCAGAAGTTGCCAGACACAGAATTCCATGGGGCTCCCTGTGACTGAACACCAGTGGCCATAGGATGCCCAGCCTCCCGCAGAACAAGGAGAGGCTGTTTGGGATCATCTTTCCTCTGGCAACCTCAGTTTCCTGTTTTCGAGAAACCCTGCCAAGAAAAATCTTTTTTCAATCCTTAGTTTCTCTCCATTTTGCAAATACGCTTCCCAGTTCTGTACAAATTATATACACTTTAGAAAATTATTTGCCTGCTCAGAATCTGCTCATTGGAAAGCATATGTGGACATGGGTTCTTATACTAGAAACAGCAGGTTAGTTGTGACCATGAACATGTTCCACTGATAAAACTCTTGCCAAAGGATTATTACAAGCAGTGGTTCCTCCAACAAGGCACCATTTCACATATTTTTTTTAAAGTCTCACTTCAAATTATGCTGCTTCTCTTCCAATTTAAACCCTTTTAACAGACGGTAAAAAGTATCCATTGCTAAGGGGAAGAAACCCATAGGTAAGGTTTTGGCACTCCATAGCAGGCCAGTTTCCTGGAACTGCCTGACTTCTAATGAACGTATCAGACTCTGCAAAAGCCAGTGAATTCAGTGACTATCAGAGCACTCTCAAATTTTTCGAATTGATATAAGAAACTGTCCCTTGCATTGTTTCAAGTCATACCAGAACTGGGAAAAAATAATAATAAAAAAATCAAAACCAAACAACCCCAAAAACATTAGAGGGAAAAAAGAACAGATCATAGGTTAGGACAAGTCTGGCTGGGAAAGAGAATTCAGAGATATTTCCCTGAACTTGAGTGCTCCTAGGAGACACCTTCGTAACATGATCTCTATTCTCTGAACAGGTTAGCAAGTTGATCAGAGGAGAAAGAGGATGTAAACGCCTTACAAATGCTCAGACACTCTTGCAGGACATTCACAGTGCACTTAGAAAGGAGTTATCACACCAGCTCACATTGTTCATACAATTAACCTGTGTCACCTTTTCTAGCAGGCAATTGGCCCTGCAGTCACACACCATTACATGTACATATCCCACACGTCTCATCACCTACATGGGACATAGGCAGACTCAGTCCTGTAACATCTCTCTGGAGTTCCTGCAGAGTTGACCTGGTGTTGGTTATTAGGAGGCAGAAGGAGCTGAAGCACCAAAAAATATTCTTCAGTTGGTTGGTCAGAGCTGGCACTAGAGCAATAAGGAAATTTACTTTTTCTCTCCTCCAAACAAGGGGTACAGTAAACAGTGTTGCTTAGAAAGACCCTTCCTTGAGCTAGGGACTAGAATTATTACTCTGGTTGCTCTCTGTCCAAGCTAATCCAGAGCAGGGGGCTAGAATATATTTAAGCTATGCTACTACCTTACCAATGGCAAAGGCTGCTCTAGGGAAGATTCCAGATACAAAGGTCTGAGCATGTAGACCATCAACAGCTAGAGGGATTGATATTAATGTAAAAATATGACAACTCTCCATGGTTCGATCTTTCACATAAACCCCTTTGTCTCATTCTACTCCCATAACACGCAACCTTTTCCAAAAAAGATACAACCACAGGTCAGACAAGCCAGGATGCTGCTAAATCCAGAGTATCTAGGAATTAGATGTCAGAATGGCAAAACCGCTGGCTCATAGTCTAAGACCTAAAGAGAAGACAGTTTGACAAAATCAGTTCACATTTCATTGTTATTTGAACTCCAATAACAGAACAAGGAAAATCTGGATAAAAATCCAGTAGATTCTTTGCCTAAATAAATAGTGCTGTACTGGAAGATGAGACACAGAGAAAAGGCTTTAAATAATGCCTGCATCCTCGCCATCCTCAGACTGATGCAGCACAGATACAGGTCTTGGACCTTTGGCCAGCCCAAAACTCTGTTTTCACAGAGACATTGGAGAACTCTTATCATGACACTGCACAGTCTGATGATACACAGCCTCGTGAGTGCATATGAACCTCTAGCCCTTCTTCTGTGCCACCAAGGCTCAATCTGCTAGTGCACCTACACACAAAGTAAGCCTCTGAGCATCCTCCCCCTCTAAACAGGAATGTCAAAGTCCTCCTTACTATTTTCTGCCAGGCAGATTTTTATTCCCCACTCCCACTCTGCCCTGATCCCACCCACTGCTTTGCAGTGTATCCTCTTTACCTCTAGCCCTCAATCTCTCTTCCATTGAACCTGGTTTAAAATCTTCCTTCCTAAGTTAAAATTCTGCTGATAATATTTTGACTTAGTTAAGACCAAGGTTTTAAGCATTTTGTACATATATTGACTAAAACCAAGTATGCTTTATTTACTCCAGTTTATACATTAAAAAAATCACACTCAAGCTACTATTAGACAGGTCATCTGTCAAACCCTTACACATCCTCCTTAATTGTGTCTTTAAGAACTTGAGAACCTTCTCCTATGCAGCAGTCGTTGCTCAAAGGTATTTACAAATTAAAGGTTTTTATTAGAGCTGAATAATGTTTGAATCATTGGAAACCCAAAGATTTGTGTCTTTTTTAAAAACTCAAAACCCAAACCAGACATTGAAAAAAGAAATGGACTAACATAAATTTTCCAACTACATTTTTATAGTCAAAATAAAGACATATAGGAAGCATCATAACATTGAAATTCTAAAGAACAAATCATTCCTAAAATGACCAGAACAGCCATCTTTTTACATTCTTAAATAATAATGTATTGCAAACAAACTGGAAAACTGATGTGATCACCAGAAATAACTATAATAGATCTTTAGCTCAATTTGCCTGGAAAAGCAGCACATACCTTTCCATTGGTAAGTCACAAATGTTACCATGTATTTCCAGTGTTCAAGACCACAGTGCAGCCCTTCTCTCCCTTCCCTGTCACTAATGATCAGTAGATTTCCTGGTTGCCTGAGCACAACCAGTCAACCCGCTGTGTTCCAACCTGAGTATATTTGAAAAATATGTGCCTTTAGTCCTGTTAGAGTTGAATATGAGAGCCATAACTTCACAGATAAGGCCTGCCTCACAAGCAAATAATTTTGGAAATGGCATCATCTTGCCTTGTGTTTCATAGGAATCTTCGGTCACCATCTTGCAATATTCTGGAACACTAGGGAGTTTCCACTTGCCAAAGTCTTCTTTATGATGTGACCCATTACAAGATAGGACTGTAGGCCACTAATATAACAAATGATACCTCTCGACTTTAATAACAGAAATGAGAAGGAAATAAAATTTCATTTTTTCTTTTACATACCTTCTCAGTGAATCATGCACTCTTTAAGGTTATAGCTATTAACCAGTTGACTGTTGAATTGCATCAGGACGGGCGTATTTTTTCACTTCCTGAAGGATCATGCAACAGAAGAACTAGTATTTTCTAGTAGTCCCAGAGCCATCTTGAACCTTCACTGCCCTCAAGTCAGTGCTTCTTTGGAAATGCATTTCTTTCTCAAAAAAAGTAAGGCTAAGGTATAATGTGAGTCTCTTTGCAGACTATTTGTAAGTGTAGAAAATCCTTTCCACAAAATTTGATATAAGGAGTTTAGGGATCATTTCACTTAGAAGTTTTTCCTGCCTGTCCCAGAGACAGCTTCAGATGTTTCTCCTGCTGCATTCCAGAAGAGATCTCTCAGCTATGAGAAGAAGGTAAGTTCTTGCAGACTTGTCTGGAGGTCCCCACAGTAGTGGGGCTGGGGAGGATAAAAGCCATGAGAAGAAGAGGGGCTGTGTCTTTACCCATGTCTGGTGTTTTTTTAACATTGTTAGGTTTAATGTTCTTTAAGTTTTAGTGTCCTAGCCTTTGGAAATACATTTTCCTAAATCCTTCCACTGCCTGGTATTTTTGGGGGTAACTATACATTCTCTTTCTTCACAGTCTTATCACGTTAGTCAGGTCAGCCAATGCCAAAGCATCCACTCATAGACAGGTTCACAGGTTATTCTGAGTTGGAAAGGACCCACAGGATCATCTAGGCCAACGCCCAAGTGAACGCCCACCCAGGGATCAGGCCCACAAGCATGGAAACATGGGCACCACGCTCCATCCATCCAAGCCTCCCACCATCTAGACCATGTCACTGAGCTCATCATCGAGTCTTCTCTTAATCATTTCCAGCGATGGTGACTCCACCACCTGCCTGGGCAGACCATTCCAATGAGAGATCACTCCCTCTGTGAAAAAACTCTTCCTAACATCCAGTTTAAACCTCCCCTGGCGTAGCTTAAGGCTATGTCCTCTTGTTCTCGTGTGTCAGCCTGAGAGACGAGATTCATACTCACCTGACTGCAACCTCCCTTCAGGTAGTTGTAAACAACAACCAGGTCACCTCTGAGCCTCCTCTTCTCCAGGCTGAACAACCCCTGTTCCCGTAGCCGCTCCCCATAGGGCTTGTCTTCCAATCCTTTCACCATCCTTGTCGCCCTTCTCTGGACCCTCTCAAGCAGTTCAACATCCTTCTTAAACTGGGGAAACCAGAACTGGACACAGTACTCAAGATGTGGTCTGACCAGTNGGCAAGACCTACCTCTCCTAAATCCATGCTGACTGGTTCTAATGTCACGGTCATTTTGCAGGTGCTGCGTAATAGCACACAGGACTATCTGTTCCATGACTTTGCCCAGAACTCAGGTCAGGCTAACAGATCTGTAATTACTCGGATCATCTTTCCCACCCTTCTTGTGGATGGGTGTCACATTAGCCAATTTCCAGTCTTCTGGTACATCGCCAGTAAGCCAAGACTGTTGGTAAATTATGGAGAGTGGCTTAGCGAGTTCATCTGCTAGTTCTTTCATCACCCTTGGATAGATCCCATCCGGTCCCATCAACTTGTGAGGATCCAAGCCACTCAGCAAGTCTCTAACTACTTCTTCCTGGATTACAGGGAGGTTATATTGCACCCCTACTCTTTCCGTCAGCCCACAAGTCCAGTTGTCCTGCAGGTAGTCTGCCTTACTGTTAAAAACAGAGGCACAGAAGGTATTAAGTATTTCTTAAGTATAAATTAAAGGACTTTTCCTTTAATTCCATTAGCTGAAAGCTGGCTCTCTGCCACTGCAACAGTGGGGATCAGTGGATGCTCAGAGCAAACACCTCATGACGTATATGGCTGGTCTGTGTAGACGAAAAGCCCAAGCTAACCTGAGTATGAAGTATCACACAGGGAATGCCAGTTCCCCTGAAAAATCCTTGCAGGGTTTCAAGCAGAATAAGCTATTGGTCCTGAAGAATACTCCACTCTGAGTCACAAGGGGAGGAGGACAAGAAAATCGGGATGCATCAGCACCTTAATGAGAGTCACTCTTGCTGTGACCTTCTGGCACAAGATAAGAGAAGCAGATGACAGAAGATTTCTGGTTTTAGTCTGACTGAGCAGGTCTCTTTTCTGAGATCCAAACTGAGAGGTTTGATGTTTTGTAGAAAACATCATCAACATCACAAGGCACTTTGCTTGGCTTGTATGTTCAAAAGAAAAATGTGACTGGCCAGGATCAAAAGTCTTATTCAGTCACGGCTGATAAGCATGTGCTTTATGGTACCTGCCCTGTAAATAAGGTTCTTTACCTTTCAGAACACATTGTGGATGAGGGACCACCTACAGTAGGGAGACATAGGACAAGTCATTTTCCTGTTTATTATGGAAATAAAAAAATAATGAGGATCTGGAACTGCAGCTACCTATGAAAAGTATTTTAGCCTGAGTTTTGTGTTTTTTCAATGGGCCAAGTCTAGTTCTATTAAGTTTACAAACCCTTGAACAGGTTAGTCCTGGAACACAAGAACAGCATTTTCACTTTTTTACTGATATTTCTTTCTTCCCTTCTCTTAACTTTTCATCTTCCAGTCCTTCTTTTCCTCTGTTACATAGAATAATTTTTTAGTAAAATATTTAAATTATTTACATTTCAAAAAGTACAGATAATTGCTTTATTTTTTCAGCATGTTGGAGCTACTTCAGAGTTTAAATGCCTCTCATGCAATGATTGCCCTCCTAATTCCCAGGAAAATTCTTCCAGTTTTAATGAAGGAGAGCCATTGTGCACAAAGCAGATGACTAGTACTTAGAATACTTGACTGTTTTCCAGCTTCTGCCATGTGCTTCTTGGATGTTTCCCGGGGATTCACTTTACTTTGCTGTGCCTCAGTTCCCCAAATAAGAAATGGAAATAACATTATCCAATAGCATGATATGGAAAACAGATATTTTCGTTATTGCTAAACTAAAGAAAACATTCACTGCCTGGTTATGTGGTTCTAATGCCCTGAAAATAAACTAAGACTATATATCTTTTCTATTTGAAAATAAAACGAATATATGCACTTCATCCAAATGTGGTGCCACACACCCCAGGCCTTCTAGGGAGCCTGAGGAACTGGACTGCTGTGCCTCCATCTTTCCACATGGGAACAAGAAACTATATTTATAAACTCAGAGGAGGAAGAGAAATGTTATTGATCACAACGTAAAAAATCCATGCAGAAACAGCTTGATTGCAGTGATCTTAGCCCCATGAGCAGTCTTTACACACACAAATGAAGTCCATAAGCAATCACTTGCTTTAAGTCCATAAGCAATCACTTGTTTTGGTAGTGAACAGAGGCTCAAGGAAGGCTTCCCCAGGGAGCGCTAAAGGAAAAAAAAAACATCAGTAGGAACTAACAGTAAATTATTATTTCCCAGTGACATAAAGTAAAGTCACTAATGAAGAAATCCAGTAATAGAGACATCCGGCAACATAGAAAAAAAAAAAAGGGTGATGCTTCCTGAAGAATCTGAGCTTCCTCAGAGACAGAAAAAAGGCTGGATGCCATACAGTTTTATAGAGTACATTTGCTGCTGTTTATTATCCTCTTATCCCAGGGCAGCTAAAAGGTTTGGACTTCTTTTAGAATGGACTTCCAGTGATCAGGAATTTCCTTTATATGGGATGCATCTTCTGTCACATTGCCTAACACCTCATATAATCAGAGAAGAGCTGTAAGTTTCAAGTTACTTTGAATTAATGCAAAAAATAGCAGCATATGGGGGAAAAATAGTGTTTCCACGAGAAGGCATAAAGTGCAACTTCCTGTAATAAGACTGTTATTTCAAATGCAGTGGAAGATCGTGGATCTCTTCAGCGCTCGCTGAGCTGTTAGAAATGTAAAGATGAAGCATGCAGAAGCACAAAACTAACCACTGTGTTATTACATATTTCCTCTAGAGTACTGGACTAGATAGTGCTTTTACAGGCTAAGACAACCAGACTAACACTATAACTTTTCCTTTTCTGTGGTGCCTGTGTGATCCACACACCCCAGGCCTTCTAGGGAGCCTGAGGAACTGGACTGCTGTGCCTCCATGGGTCCCGTCTTCTTCTGGCAGAGACAAAACTGCAAAAATGGGCTGTGAAGATGGTTTGGCTTGTAATTGCTCGTAACCCAGTCCTGAGCTTGTGAGCTCCCTGTCTGCTCCTGACAGATTAGAGTGCATGAAGGATGCCACAGGAAAAGAGGATTTCACATTTAAAATAAAAAAAGGGGGTGAAGCATGCAGGACATCTATTCCTGGCTGCGTTTGCCTGCTTTCAGATGCAGGGAGCCCCTGTTTTTCCAACAGGGAATGTTCCAACTGGTCAGCTGCGGGACAGCGCTGCCCTCCAGTGCCGGGCTCCTGCCTGCCACAGCTCCGGCCGGCTGGGCCCCCGTCCGTCCGTCCGTCCGTCCGTCCGTCCGTCCGTCCGTCCCCATCAGCCAAAGGCAACTCCGAGACCGCGGCACGACGCCTTTCCTAGGATCATATCTGTACGTAAGGATATATGAAGGTCTATATGCTCACAGATCTAGATATATTCTATGAATATACCTATAGAGGTACATATTCATAGGACTACATACATTCTATGAGTACATCTATAGATATATGTGTTTCTATTTTTTGTTTTTATATGTGTGTGTGTGTGAATATATATACATACATATATATATATACATATACACTTCATTGTGTAAGCAAATATTTACACTTGTTCCACACAGAAGCACCTTTCCACACACACAGTCCATTAGTACTTTGTCCTCTTTTGTAGATATCAGGACAGGGGACAAACAATGTTGCAATAAATACTGGATGAGGGTAAAGTGCTATACCAATACTTAAAACAATTCTCATATCTATAACAGAAAGGTCTCTACACAATGAAGGTTGTTCTTTACAACCTCATTTCACTTTCATAGTTGAATTGCAGATCAACAAGGAACATCCTGTTCTGTAAATGCATGCTCTCTCCCTGTTCCCTCCCCCCTCAGTTTTTATGATTATTTTCACTCCTAGCCTTCCACAAGATACAGATTGGCAGAAAGAAAACCATAATTAAAGCCTGACACTCCCTTCAGTTAGAGGTTTGTGTTCCTGAGTCGCATTTTCCTCCTTAAAACACTTGTAAGACTTCTGAAACACGCTTGCAACACTTTCCAAGAAATAAGTGTGACTTTTACTGGGAACAGCAAAAGTGCACTGCTAGGAAATGGCTCCTGCCTTCTGGGTCTATAGCCGCCCTCCAGAAAAACCCCATTGATGATCACAACTGGATACTACACTGCTGGAAACACAGTCACTTTGGAGTGAGCATATGGGCATAGTTTTCACTTGTAGCTTAACACCAGTCTAAGACTGTATTCAGTATTGACTCTGACAAATTTTGCAAAAACTGCCGCCCTGTTCAAGCCATGGATGAAAGCGTTTTGCCTTCTGCCCTCTCCCAGGTCACCCCCATCCTACTGTGCAAAGCCCTACAGTGGTGTGTGACTGTGACTGTTTTCCAATAATATAAAGTAAAGTTAGGTCTTACTTCCATTATTTTAAATGTAATCATTTTATGTTCTCCCCAAACAGGATTAATCTGAGATTTGCCATGCCTTGGCTGAGTTCCTGTGCCTCTGACACAAAACTGCACCCCCACCACATCCACGGAGGAGTTAGTCTGCAAGATTTTCCCTGGGTCTTCAGAAAGATCTCATACTACATCCTAATCATGACTGAGTGAAAAATTCTCACCTACCCTACACCCCCTTACAAACAGGAAACTAATCCAGAGGCCTAAATTAAGAAGACAAAACCCTCAGAAACAATGCGGCAATACAACATTACAGAAAACACAGACACTACAAAAAAATAGAGGAGCTGGAAGAGAAGGAGCAGTGCAAAGGGTTAGTCAAGGCACAACGTGGAAAGGATACGTTGCTTCAGGAAGAAGACAGAGTTCTCTGTGAGCCGACAGAGCAGATTGTTCTTTCCTTTTGATTTAATTAGGGCAAAGAATACAACTTCAGGGATACATACCTGAGACTTCCTGCTTTAATTAGGAGTATATGGACCTCTGCTTTAATTTCCTATGGTAATTTGTATGTTCCTACATCAAGCATTAAAACAAAGACATGTAACCTTTATGATGTGTGACACATTTATAACTAAATATATCAGTGTTACACAGCTGTTACTACTTATGCAATTCCTAACATATCTATTAATTTTGACCATGTTCCAATATCTGGACCAGATAATTTGATGTTTTAAGTTCACCCAGGTAAGTATAAAAAATGCATTGGTGTATGTGTTGTCCAAATATCGCAAAATAATTTTCCTAGTTAAGCTAAATATGCTGGCACAGACTGTACTCTCACAAGAAGCACTGGTCAACAGAAAAACTGACTTTATTGCTTTCTTTTAAAAATAAAATAATTTCCAAATATTTTCTTAGCTGTTTAAGAACGTTATGATCTGTAAGACAAAGCAAAAGCATTTTAAACTTTGAATGGTGCCTCTTTGTTACATTTACAAACCCAAACCAACTTATCTAAAGCAGGATTTGAGATTTTGCTATTAAATCACTGGAACCAAATCACCCTAGAGACATAATGCCCTGCCACGGTTCAGTAAAACAATAGCCTAATCCCTTGGACTTTCTTAAACTAATTTTGGAAATCACTCTGCCATTCATAAAGCAGCACTTTGTCTTCACAGAACCGTTTTCTACTACAGCTAGCAGAATTTAGTACTTTTTAACACACTATCACCCTAGCAGTTGTTTTATTTTGGGTTTGATACTGACATTTTAAAGTAACAAGAAAGAAAGATGAAAAAAGAGAGGAAACAAGACTTTGCACTTGCATGAAGGCAGCTCCACAGGCATGGAATTAGATAGACTAGCAGATGTGAAATCAAGGGAGGCTTTCTGGTGATTGCTGAATCACTTCTTCCTTTGTTATCGCTACAGGGCTTCCTGTCAGCCAGTCAATAGCGCCTTCAGAATACCGCTTAAAGGCCAGATCCTATTCATTGCGGAGCCCCAATTAGCCATGTGATGTCAAGGGACCTTTCACATCTAACACAGTAACATTGAAACGAGATAAGGTTATCCACCTCTGAGTGAAGAAGGGAAAGCAAACTAGAGCACACCCATGCATCACTCTGGGGAGCTACAACAGATTTTTACCATGTGTATATCAAGATTCATTCTGTTCTTCCCTTTGCCTCCATCAGATAAGCATTATTCAGCAGGATTTTCTTCTTTTTATTTTAAAGGAACAGAACATAAGTTACATGCAGACCCTTTAAGGAAATGAATACACAAGTTTTACTGAGAACAAGATGCACTGAATTCACAAGTGCAAAAGCCTCTTGTCTTTGGGGTCATGGGATGAGGACCCACAGATAACTAAGGCTGAAAACCCATTGTGACCTATTCTGTGTAAACTGCCTGAATTCACCCTCAGCAGCACAGGCAGAAAAAAAGATGGGTACATACTCTGGCTTAAGGGCTATAGGAAAAAAAATAGGTAGGCATTATGTATATGCCATATTCAGTGACAGCTGGACTTTGGCAAAAAGACTCAGTTGTTCAGGTAACCAGAGCACTCATCTCTGCCTTTTACCTGAGTATTAGTTCCTACTTCAGGGCACCTTGAATTATGTCACAACAGAGGTCGGACACCTGCACCCAACACTGTCCTGCAGGCAGCCTGGTGCCATCAGAGACAGCCACACAGCAAAGCAAAAGTGCAGATCTGTACCTGAATGTCCAACTCCTACTAATCCTGGAATAACTCTTGGTGACTGCTTCCTGTCCATGAGGAAAGGAAACTAGCTCTCAAGATGACAAACCTGCATATACTATAAAATCATCATTGAAAAGGAAGTAACTGCTTTTGCAAATGACTGTATACAAAGCTCAAACTGTACAAGCACTTTGTCCATCTAATAAGTAGCACAGTTGCAGCTCTATTAAAAAAGGAGATAACTGAAACAAGGCCTATGTATCTTTTTTTTTTATTGCCCAGATTACATTTGATATCTGAACCATAACTGTATTTTAACAGATAGCTGGTTTGCTTGAATTAAGCTAGGTTCTCTGAACTTCTCCTCTGTTGTAATGTATCTGATTTCCTGTAAAAATATTACTTCCTACATCACACTTTCAATATTTTCACTCAAATTTCAAAGGAAAAGGAAAAACAATCCAAGACTCCCAACAAGAATTATCTCACAGGTTATGGAATTCAGGAATACTCAGTTAGGTTACAGATAATATCAGCTTTGAAGATAGGTCAATAATTTCATGTGAAATGCCCTATTTTACATCAGGAAGCAATAATTTTTACTCCTCTTAACACATGGTCTATCTTAAGCTTCAGGGTTTAAAGTTTTATTACTTCTTACAACTTCAGACAGTCTCATTTTAGCTTTCAGAGATGATGGAACATGACAAGTGCATAGACCACACAGACAGCTCAAGCAAGGCAAACTAATAAAGAAAATCCTGAACCTTACGATGGAAGTCCAGTCTACCATAACCAGTCCCTATAGACAACTAAATTCAAAGTACTAACTAAACTTTTTTTAGTTGCCAAACAAACCACAGATTGATTAAACTACACAAAAGATAGCTAACTAAATACAGAGCATAAGGGTTTCTCTTCCTTTTTGTACCTTGAATACAAATTCTTTACCTAAACTATCGTAATACTTCCCTTTCCCTGTTCATTTTTCTAGCATAGCCCAATTTTTATAAACCACTTCATTCATTTATGTAAGCCTTTGAGACAGAGCATCCATCTTTTTCAGTGACAAGCAAGAAGGCTACCTAGGACCACAGCATGGAAGAATGCCAATAAAACATTAGCTGCAAATATTCCTGTCTTTTTATTTCTCTACAAGATTTAGAGACTAATAAATTCTTAAATACAGTCACAGCATGTTTTCCTCTCTCTTTGGAACTAACTACACCTTTTATTAGCAGGAGTATACATATCAAAACCCCTCAGCTGCAGAGCTTCAGAATCAGGCTTTTGATTTTTAGCAAAACAGAAAAGAGCTACAAACAAATCAATCTACTCTCACACTACAATAAACAAGCCCCTTTAACCTCCTTACATGAAGTAACAAAACCTTTCCCTTACCCTCTGAAAGAAGTAACCACCTCTTCTCAATGACCTACTCTAAGCAGCTTTCTGTCACCTGTCTTTTTTTCTCATCAAGCAGCTTAAGTTAGCTATTTAAGGTGGTTTTTTCACACTACCCCTCAGAGAAGTAGTAAGACAAGGTACTACATATTGATTTGATCCCTCTAAACTAAAGGGTAATGTAAATTAAAATTAATCTATGGAATCTTTGGTATGGATTTTGATTAAGATGAAAAATAAGTTGTAATTTTAATTACTGTAACATTCCTATATAAATATACTAATGATTTAAAGTACTTCAACTTTAAAGAACTTTTAAAGGACTGATTCTTTTACTACTACTGCTACAGAATTTATAACATGCTTTGCTAGATACAAGTGTCCAAACTCAAGGAAACAAGTAGAGCAGAAATGGAAAAACAACTTAATTTTACTCTTTGTCATGCTTCAATGTTTCCAGCCCCCTGGCATGAAAAACTGACTTTTGTGTAAAGCCAGAGTCTAAATGCTGTGGCTTACAGTCAGCCTTACGAAGGTCAAGCAGCGTTTAACATGCAGTGTTACAAACTACAGTGCGTCCCCGGTGCATCGCGACCTTGCCATTGAAACCTCGGCAATTTGCGATATAAATTTCCCGCAGTCCGGTTTCAAGCATTTGCGAGGTCCGCTAGCTGGGGCATGTGCAAGTGACTCTGCTTTGCTGAGGGGCGGTGCCGGCTCTCCCTTTGGAGCGGGACTGGGCCGGCCCCGCAGGAGGGCGCGTGGTTTCTGTGGCTCACCGGGGGACTGTGGGACGGGGACGGCCACTGTAGAAGTCAGAGCAGGGCCCTGTGCGGCGTGAGACGCCACGTGGGGATGAGTCCTCCACCTACCTACGCTTAATTAATGCAGGTCCCTGAGTGACGCTCACCCGCCCATGTGTGCGGAGCGCCTGCAAGCTGCGACCGGGCAGTGCTTGTGTGCATGCATCTGTGTTATTGTTTCCCTGGCTATGGGTGGGGAAGGGAAGTGCCCCAGGAAAGTGGGGCTGGCCACGGCATGTCAGCAGGACATGCTCACTCCGCTGCCACAGCCCGCCCATGGGGCCGGGACACGGGGCAGGGGCGGGGACATGGGGCAGGGACATAGCTGGGATGAGCATGGGGGC
>WEKX01017860.1:6622-52399 GCA_013390025.1 Pitta sordida
AGACTTGTGTGGAAAGTCATTCTTAGGTTGGACTCGATGATCTCTATTGTCTTTTTCAACCTTACTAATTCTGTGATTCTTCTTTTCTCTTTTGTAATTGTTATTTCTTTTGTGCCATCTTCCTTGGGCTGACATCAGTTTTGTCCATGGAATTATTTCCTATGTGTCTTTATTGGCTGTATAAATGAGCAGATTCCCAGTTCTGATGAAGATGTCTACCTCATGAGTTTCCAAAGATACTATGAATGCCGTACCTACTAAAACCATGTTTCCAACCCTTTTAGTAATTTTGAAGAATGGCTCTAAAAAAACTTTATTGTTGAAATTTACATTGGTATAAAATGAAATTATGGCGTATATATACCTATTCATTTAAATATTTTAATAATCTTTATAGGTTTGAAATATTCATAAATGAGAAACCACATCAGAGTTCTGTGCATTCTGAGATAAAATGTAAGCTTAGCACAAGAACCTGCAGTATATACACATGTACAATGTATACCCACAGTCATGTGTTCATTAGCAACAGTTTGAAAAACAAAGACATTCATAGCATGAGCTCTTTAAAGCCATGGGACTGAGATTCTAGCTACACACAGTAAAATTAATTTGTCTCAAATAAACAAGAAATGTCAACTACATAAAGAAAAAATGTTGATAGAGAGACAAGGCAGGGAATCATTTAAGAAGAAAGTGTTTTAATCAACTCAATTCTTGCTAATATTGACTACATATTAAAGGAAAATCAAAAGTTTTTATATTTTTTTCCTGATAATCTGTGGGTCTGGACCTTAGAAATAACACTTAAAATTTGCATTGGAAGTGAACTTTTTAAACTTGATACTGATTCTAGAAAGGATATCTGTATGTTTGGGGTTATTTTTGTTAATTTAGTTGGGATTTTTTTTTCTAAATTAAGGTCTGCTTCACAGAGAATCACAAAGAAAAATGTAGTCATTATTTGCTGATTTCATACCTCTGAAGTTCTTGTAAGTCCTGCCACCAACGATGTGTGCCATATGAACAAAATCTGGGATTAATTAAGTGAGAGTGAACTCCTAACCCATTTGAACTGTCATGCTGAAGGTCTGACACAAAGGATCTGGGAGTATACAAAGACTAATCACCATTGCAGGGTCCTGTAGGCTACTCTTCACACAAGTGCCCTTGTAGTAAAATGAGTCTTCAAAGTGACTGTGGCACACTGAGAACAACAAAGACAGCGACAAGGAGACGGCCACTGGACACTGACTTGCTTCTGTTCAGAGACAATTCTTTGTTCTCTTTAGAAAATAAGACATTATCTCAGACTTTGAATCATCTATCATAGCTCCATATGCCCTGATATCCAGTGAAAATATAAATGTGAGTGCAGATTTACTTTGGTAAATCTTTGTTAAAATTGGTTCCTTTTTCAATGAGGCATATTTGTTGCATTCTGATTATGATAATAGAACAACTGGCAAGTGTTTCTCAGTTAAATCACTTGGAGATCTCAGCAGTAAAGTCAGATAAAGAGTCAAGAAAAATTTTTCTATAATTCCTAAGATCAAGCAGCTGAATCATGAACTTGTGCATAGACATCAAATAATGAAGCAAGCTCCACACTGCAAGGTCTCCTTGAGGTTACAAGGTCTTTTCACTGTCTGTTAGTGCTATCATTTTTTTCGCATTGTTTTGGGCTGTGATCTAACAGTTCCAACTTGGTTGGTGTCCTGTACATGTGACACATGATGTCAAATAATACAATTTCTGAGTTGTTCAGTTTTGTTTTATGAGTTGGGCATTTGAAAAATCTTGGGTAGTTATGCAGATCTAAAAAAATAAAGTGATATTGACTATAACATTACTGAGCAAGTGAAATCAAACACTCCTCCCTTGATATCACAATTAATCAGCATTCAAAATAATGAGATAATTGCAGCATCCTAAAAGGATTTAATTGAAATGTTTCTGAATTTTTCTGCCACACAGTTTCATAATCTAAATTCTGAACAAAGCCATCCCACTTTAATGCCTTTTCCACAAAGTTGCTGCCTTATTGGCAGGACCTCTTTATTAGCTTCATTACAGCTGCCTGTAAGTCTCCTTATCTATGTCTGAACCAATTTTTCTTTATTTGCTGGATCAGTCTATGAAGATGGTCGATAAACCAATGAGTTCACTGCAAGAAATCTTGACGGAGATCTACGTGTTGATCCTCTGAACAGTCCACTCATGTCTAATAGTAAAGAGAAAGAAGCACAAGCATTAGGACCTCTTGGAGTATCTTCAGCAGTGAGGGTTCATCAAAATACAGCATTGCATCAATTTCAGAATACTCCAAGGTTTTATATTTGTTTCAGATGTGTTTTATTCAGTAGGTGTTGTGTATCTTTGGAAGGGTGAGGCAGAGAGACTTGAAACAGGATGCTACCAGATTTATAGAAAAACCACATTAGTAACATGAGAAGCAAAATTCTGATGGCACTCTGTTTTATTAAAGCATATTTAAACTGTTATTCTATCTTATTTTAGAAATTAAAACAAATTTTAAAAGTATACTCTGAAAAAGGTTGTGTCCAACTTCATTCATTGCATCTGCTTTATACATGAGGCATATGAGCCAGAGTATTTGTGTCTTGCTTGGATTTAGCTAGTTCATTGTTACTTCCCTTTCTTCTTTACTCTTTTCATGCACATTTCTTATGGGTTGCTGTTAGTCACAGTGAGTGTGGGCTTCATAGACCCTGAGAGCTTAGATAAGTGTTTATACAGTGATCCTCCACTGACGAGTTTCTGCTTCCTGGGGGCCAAGTGTTTCGCTAGCTGCAACCCCGGGAGAGAAACCTGACAATGGACAAAAGACAAAAGACACTCTTTCTCCTTCAGAGACACGATCCCAGTTTATTCTCGAATCCCCTTCCTTGGAGCCGAAAGTGAAAGGGCACTCAAACACGTGTTCTCTCTCAGTTTCATTCCCCAGGAAAAAGCGGGTGGGCAGTTTGAAGGTAAATACAACCAATGGGAAGCTTAGGGGGTGGGGTGTAGGGAGGGGTTAGCTAGAAGGTGCCACAAGGCAGACGGTGGAAGTAGAGGTGTACCATGTGTGACAAGCCACCCAAAGCAGTAGAAAGTATGAACACACTACAACACTCTGCATAGCCGTGATCCATAATGTGCAGGATCCGAATACTCGCTACTGATTTTCCAACAAGTTGTGGGACCTGGCGTGTGCGCAGAATGCGCAGAAGCTACCACGAACCCAGTCTGCTCATGAATATGTACATTGGTCCCAGCCAGGAGCCACCACGGCACAGTCAGGATGCGTTTAGTGTAAATGTGTGTTTTTGCATGGCTGAAATTGTCCTCCGCTGGGCTACAAGATGGGGTCACGAGACTGCCATTGTGTGTGTCTGTATGTTACAGCGGGAGGCACCTTCCCCTGTCCCACAGGGGCTGGCAGGCTGGTGCCTGGCTGTGCTGAGCTGGGGGGGGTGAGGACAGGCACCTGCGCCATGGCGGGAAGGAGCTGGAGAAGCTGCTTGAGCAGTTACGGGCAGAGGGAACGGGGGCTCTCAGAGTTTCTGCATGGTTGGTATTTTTCTCTGCCAGGCTGCAGGAGAATTGTGTGTGTTTGTGCGGGAGTGGGAGGCGCCTTCCACCCCCACCCCTGTGGTGCCCTTTGTGTGCCCACAGTCAGGTAGGATCGGCAGTCAGGGCCTGGCGGAGCCCAGGGGCCTAGCCCACTGCTCAGCCAGCGTGGCTGGCACTCAGCACCCGCCTGCCCGCCACTCAGCCAGTGCACAGCGCCCGCCCCAGCGCTCGCCCACCGTCCTGGTGCTCACCCCCACCCCAGCGCTTGCCCACCTCACTGGAGCACAGCCAAACAACTGAGACAAGCCCCACTCTCAGGACCGTCCTCCAGACCTTATTAGGGGAGGGAGCATGGCTACAGGTGTGGTGTACTTGAATACTTAGTGGGTTTGCTATCTTCACAGATTCCAAGAGTCGCATGAAGAGGGCCAGACCCAACAGCCCACGAGTAATGGGGCATAACTGTATTCCTGTGTTGTAGCAAATAAAGATCTCAGGTCTATACTGAAAATTTTTCAGCAATCCAGGATGTTGAAAAACTTAAATTAAAGATGTGGGAATTAATTTTTAGTTCTATAGAATTCAGACCAAAAAAAGTAAACAAAAATAAAAACTCCAACTGTTAAACCGGTTCATCCTGTTTTCAAAAATGCAAGCAAACCCAAATGCCTAGAAGAGAGCAGAGTTGTAAAGATCAAAAGGAAAGCAAAATAAAAGTGGGCTTTTCTTTAACATCCTACACTTGAGTCTAAAAAATATGGCTGTGGCTAGACATCCTTGGCCAGGACTGGCAGTGCCAGCTGAGGACACTGCCATTGCTAGCCCACTGCTGACATCTTGTTACCATGCTCCTGAGGGAGGCTGCTGCCTCCTCAGATCCTGTGTCTGAGACTGACAACAGGCTAAAACCAGACAAAATATTTTGTCAAAATAAGCTGTGTAAGAAAGGGCTTACTGTGGTTATTCCTTAGATTTGTCTGGCTGCATGACCACAGTGGATGAGGAAACACCATGCTGAGCTCTGGAGCCAAGAGACTGAAGATATAATAACCCCTGCTGGTGGGGCAGAGACGGAGCACCAGTAGCTGGGGTGCAGGAAAAGGGGCATGATACCCACATGCCACAGTGGTAGCAAGTGGTGCATTAGCAGCTCGTTGATTTTTCCAGCCTAGCCAAGAAAGCCAAGAAATGAGGAGACTCAAGTCCACTCCCATGGTCCAGGAGAGGCACAGTGCTCAGCAAGGCAGGTGAAGAAATTCGAGAATGTGACTTCTTCAGCTGGCAAAGGTGTGTGCAGGGTGGGTGTCTATGCATAGCTTGAGGTTAACAACAGTTTGCTAGGAGGTAAAATTCACATTGCCTGCCAATACATGCCTGCTGCTCCCAACATATACACAGTCTTCTGCTTTGCACTTTTAATAAGTATCTTCCTCTATTCACCGTCAGAGGCAACAAGGATTATGGGGTTTGGCTCTCTGAACAAGTGCATTTCTGTCTTGTGTGGTGTGTGTGTTTACTTGTAAATTTGTCCTTTTTTTGATACTTTAGGTTCAGAGAGTATATCCTGGAAACAGCGAAAAAATGGCCTGAGGTTACTGTGAAACTATGGGGTAACATGCTTCTATCCTCTGTAAGGGCTGACTGCAGTATTTATTTTCATTTGAGAAACTGAGAGCCGGGCCTGCCCCAGACATCTCTCACTCCATTCAGAAAGTGATGTTTACGGACAGCTGCAGGGAGTTACTCACAAGAGGCTTAAACAGGGAGGGGAAAAAAGGGCCATTCCTCTGGGCCCACCCAGCCACTGCTGGTTTTTCAGCTGAAGGGCAGGCTCAGTTTCATTCCAACCGGATGGTGGAAACTGAACCCAAACAACTGTCAGGATCACAAAAGTCTGAGAGATGGAAAAGACTGGTGATAAATGTGGTGGCAAGTCGATCCCCTAGAGCCACCCTATGTGCCTCTTGCTTGGACACTGTTGTGGGGTTAACGGTGGTTTGTGGGAAAACATGAAAAAACAAGAAAGGGTCATTCACAGACATCAGAAAGATGTTTGGAAGAATGTTTAAAGTGCTTATTAGTTCAGAGATCGTTTCAACACGAACAGCTCCATGTGTCTCACTGGAGATGCAGTTGAGTTACATGTAGTTGAAGTATCATAAATCCATTTTGGGCAGCGTTTTGTAGCTCCCATGGCATTATCTCTCTGTCTAAGTCACTGTCTATTCATCTCTCATGATGTTTTTCATTGTTACCCACCACTATGTCATACAAATATATTGTTCATCAAGGTGTCTGCAGCATTTCCTCTGTCTTAGTGTGGGTGTGGGTGTGAAAACTCCTCTTAGCAGAGGGATTTCTCCCTTTTAAGATTTAATGACTTATTTTAATGCCTTAGTGGTACACAGCTTTTTTATTTCGTAGATTTTCTAGGACCAAAAGGTAACAAAAATGGGAGAATCAGACTAGCAGGACCCAACACAGAGATAGACTAAACCAAACAAATAGAAGTCTGTATGTGATGTTCATTTACAGTAGCTTCTTTCTCAAACCATGTCAATATCAAGCCACTGGTAAGACTAAAACACTGAGATTGTCCCTCTGCAGTCAAGCCTAGCCAACAAAGCTGAGTTTCAGTCAGGTCTCTAAATCCAGTAATATTAAACATATCCATAAATGTTTTACCAAAGTAGGCTCATAAAGAAATGTATGGCAGCACCACTTCAATATCACTCTGTACCCTTCTGTCAGGAATGTCACCTCCTCTCAAGTAAAATAAAATCTTTTAAAACTAAAAAATTAACTTTTGAGTAATTCCAAGAACAAATTCCCAAAGAAAGCCACAACTCTAAGCTCTCATATAAATCTCCCCATGGCATTTTTCTTGACACATGTCACATTTAAGGTTGTAATTTTCTTACTTTAAAGACTTTATATTTTCACTGTGCTCTTAGATGGCTTTTTAAGTCTACTAGTAATAAGGCTGTTTTCAAGAAGAGCTAGTGCCATGTTCTCTATCTGTCTAAAGCAGCATTCTCTAGTAGTAAGATGAGCTCTACGGAGCAAAGTCCAGTACAGTACAGAGGTACAAACAAATTGCAAATGAGATTTTTGAGTGATCCATGTGCTACAGAGAGTCCAGAGTTGAAATGAATTTGGGGTTTTTAGGAAGGATCGTCTGGACAGACTTGGACTTCTTACCCTGTCCTCCTGTTTTGCCTATAATTTCCTGTTTTGTCACCCAAAGTACTGTTAAGCACGGTGTGGATTGTCCCTGTCTACCTTCAGTACTCCTGGCTGATTTATTGGCATCCCACTGGAGGATAGTGGACAGTGTGTAGGCACATTCTATGTTAACGAGTCAGGCATGTGCGGTCTCACAGCTCTAGGTGCTCTGGACATATGCTTCAGCTGCTGGCCTTGTCACAGGACTACCTACATTGAAGGCCAGGCTGGCCTTGAGGCAATGTGGACAAACCCATTTCAAATGCCATGGTGCTGTTAAGACTGAACCTTGGTAAACAGAAGGTCTATGTAAAATGATGGACCTTGGCTACATGCCTTCACCACCCTGTGAGCCCTGCAGGGAAATGGCCTAAGTGTATTCAAGCCCTCCACCTTTTCAGCTTGATTTCCACAAGGAGGAATGCAAGAGCTCAGGCAAGAAGGAAACAAACGAACACCAGCCAAGTCCTTACTAAGATGGTTGGGGGCAAGAGGCTGGAGACAGGCTGGAGTCAGTAGAGGTAGAGCCAGCTCCTACCCATTTCTGATGTGAAGAAAGGCCAGTTCTGCCTTTCTTACTGCCTGACCCAGAAGGTCAAACCAGTGAATGAAGTCACTTTTAAAACATCAGTTTTCTTCACCAACAGCCATCTGCACTGTGAAGTGAGGTGTAACTACTTGTACCCAAGAGAGCTTTAATTCCACAGATTCAGGTAACTGGACCACCATGGCTATGGCAGCTTTAGGTTTGGTGTGGGTTGCACAAATCCACATGGGGCTATGGGGACATCTTCAACAGCTCCTTAAAAACAGACACATTGTTAGGCAAAACACTTTAATGAATAGCAGTGTCTCACAGACCATGTACCTAGTTTTAAGACCTTTCTGATGCAACCAAAATGTCGGTCACAGAGCACAGCAGAGGGCAAAAAGGAGGGAAAGGATGATCTCTTAGTCAGCACATATGCAACTCAGGATATAGTAGGGGAAAAAAGCATTTGGATGTCTATGTTTTTCATGCATTTACCTTACATATTCTGACTCAGATTTCCAGAAATGTGCAAAGATGTTGGGCCATCATCCCTTTTAAAGCTTAGGAGTTTAATATCCAAATCTCCTAGGCAGATGTGAAAACTTTAGCCAAAATGTATTATCTGTAATTCAACTTGTTTTACTGTGTGTTCTAATAAGTGAATGAAAACTCAAAATGAAACTTCCTGTGCTAATTTTTTTTGCCTATTTCGAAAATAGAGCAAGGCTTCTGTTTTCCCTACCATTGCTGTGGGCTCACATGTGTTTTCCAGTTTAGATGCTGGCATATCCATTATGACCAAAAAGGTAAATACTTGCCCTTAACAGACCACTTGTTTGCATCTGATCTCACAATGGCCTGTTTTCTTTCAAAATATACCCTTTGAGAATGTTATTATGCTTGTTAGAAAGCAAATGAACTTCACTTCCTCAGTACCATAGTCATTGGACTGACAAGGACAGCAGGCCAGCGTAATAAGCAAGTGCAGTCAACAACAGATGGAAGTAAACCCAACTTTCTTTTCAATAGTTCTTTGCTAATGACAATAAGGAACATTCAGCAGCTCAGATTCTTATTTCCAATTCAGTACAAGAGGAGGCATATCTGAGACACTATCAGATGTAGCCAAGAAAATCTGCTGTAATTGGCACTCCATCTATATATAACTCATTGTGTGGTAGAAAATGAAAAAAGAACCACTGAATTTTACCAATTGCATCTCAATTTTCCCAATATTCATAAGGGTTAAGGGATTATGGGGAAGATATACTAGTCACAGTAGCCATAGAATATTCTGAGTTGTAAGGGACCCACAAGGATCATCGAGTCCAACTCTTAAATGGCACCATTGCCTCCCTGGTGGGAATAGAACCTGGGTCTCCCTCGTGACAGGCGGGGACACTTACTGAAGATCAGGATAGATATAAATTGTCCAAATACTTTTTAAAAATATTTTTCTTTTAATATATATTTGTAAACTATATTTACAAAAATTGATAATTGGAAAAAGTTTTAAACTGCTGAATATCCACAGTTTCAGCAATTCAGCTATTTTCCAACCTCTCTGGAAATCAAGTCTCATTTTTTTGCAACTTACTCTAAAGTTAAATAACAGTCTTAAGTCTTTGATGGAATTTGAATATGTTCCTTTATATGCGACCGATTTGCATTAATAATAGTTCCTCAAGTACCTTACTAAGAATAATTAATTTAGATTGGTGTTTTAGATGAATTAAAATCTCAACATTGTTTTTGTTTTCATCAACTCAAATCACATGGAAAAGTTTTGACTTCCTATATGCTGAAGACAGTAGGTAGGATATTTGAAACAAAGGGCCCTCACTGATGTTATATATGATATGAGCTTTTGTCATATGTTGTCCTGTCCAATTCATTATATCCCTGAGGCAAAATGGTTGAGTTTTTCTCCAGTACACTTTAGGAACTAATGTTTTTCCTCAGGAACACTATTGTATGCTTCAAGACACTTTTTTGTGCCAGATTACTTTTGTGCCAAATTACTTTTATGCCAAATTACTCTTTGCTTTCAGTAAAAAAACCCCAAACAAACACTTCCCAAATGATTTGGTCCTATCTGTGAGTTTAAAAATCAGATTGTTTGTAATATTTATACATCTTCATTAACGTCAGAACTCCAGCTGGTGCATCAGAACATCTGCAATGTTTGGGAGTGCCCTGAATACATAAAAAAATGTCAACACCAGTCCTCCGTAACTCCAGAGTGAAAATTTCCACATGGACTGGAAAGAAATACAGTCAACAATTTAATAGTTAAATCAAAACTTGGGAGGTTACCGGATTGTCCAGATGTATCTATCTTGCTGCTGGAATCCCTTGTTGATTTGCATGAATACAAGTCTTCCTTCTTGAAGCCATTACAAATGGTTTTGGTTATAAATGTCAGGAGGAAAAAGAAAAATACGGTCATACCTCGACTATTTAAGCCTTCTTATTCGCGTTTTCTCATATTCACGAAAATTTTTCCTCAAGTCCTTACTTAGTTATTCACAGAGTGGTGTATAATTCCACAGGATGGTGCGGTCCCCCACTGCCGTGGTGGGTGACCCCGGTCCTGGCCGGCCCTGCCAGGAGTCAGGAAGTCTTTAACTGTAACACAGGGACCCATGTGAGTCCCCTGTTCTGGCCATTCCAGCTAGAATATGCAGATATGTGCATATTAATAGGCTCAGACAAAGCACTCCTGCCAGTGCTAGCTGCTGCAGTTAACAGGAAAAAAACCCAACTCCCCCGCTCCTCACTGCCATATAGAACCTGGGATGTCGCAGTGTTCCAAAGTTGCCATATTTCTGGCAATGATTTGACATATTAGTGTGCTGCGCGTATTCGTGGATTAAAGTTTTTGCGGGACCCACAAGACACCTGTAATTTGTGAATATGGAGATATGACTGTAATGATAGAAAATGTCATGGCAGGCAACCCAGCCCCCACAGAAGGGACTTCTTCATGACTGCATCAATTGTTTTACGTGACAGCAACTGCACTTAATTTCAGCTCTAACAATAGTTGAAAAATATATTCTTACTTTCCTTTGGTTTCTTGTTCTGTGAACAACACAAATGTCCATGGATAACAAAAGTAAGTAAATAAATGATTTCCATAACAGAAAAGGTAACTTTTTGCTTTCTTCTCTGCCTTTTGCTATCTCTGTTCTGTACTGTTCTTCTCTACAGTCGGCTCTCTTGCACTTTGCGCCTCGCATATTGCGGCTTCACATCTTAGCAGCATGATTTTTTAGTGATGAAGGAGGCCCCTTTTCGCAACTGCGCCTGCGCGACCTGGCACGCATGAATATTCAATTAGGCAGTCATGAATATGCAAATCAACCCACCTTCATCAAAATTAAATGTCTTTGGCAGTACTTAAGAGTGCCTGAGAATTGTATGGGAGTTGAAAAGAGTGCTGTGGACCATCCTAATAACCTGTCTGTAGAAAACATTGAATCCTGTTTCCAGAGCATAGTTTGGTACTGCTTTACATATTGGAGTCACTGAACATCCAGATGGGGCTTGATCTAACCAAACCAGCTGTCTTTGAAGTGATGTAAAACACAAGGAACTACAGTATATCCTCGCTGCATTGCGACCCCTCCATTATGACCTCGCTGATTTGCGAGGAATTTTTTTCACAATTCTGATTCAGTGATTTGCAATGTTCCCCGGCTGATGCATGTGCAGTGCCTCTGCTGCACTGAGGAGCAGTGCCAGCAACCCCTGTGGGGCAGGACGGGCCCGGCCCTGCGGGGAGGGCCACAAGTCACACTGTCCCCTCTTACTCTAAGCGCAGTCAGGCAACTGACCCCCTCCGAGTGCATATTACTGTTTCCATGACTACAGGCAGGGAAGGGAAGTGCCCCAGGAAAGTGGAGCTGGCTGCAGCTGTGGTGGGGCAAGTGCTGTGTGCTGGGACAGGGCAGCAGCAGGACATGCCGACTCTGCTGCTGCAGCTGCAGCCCTCCCATGCCGTGTGGGGCTGGGACAGTGCAGGCACCAGCACGGATGGGGGGCAGAGGGAGGGGTGGAGAGCAGCAGCCTGGTGGGGCAGTGCGAGCATGCGTGGTCCCAGCAGCCCGGCCCCAGCTGCTGAAGCAGCAACATTGCCGAAGAGAAGCCCAGGGATTCACAGGGGGGGTCTGCAGAGTCAGAGAGGGCTCAGAAACGGTTCCCTTTGCTCCCCTGTGCTGAGAAAGCCTGTATGGAGGAGCGGGAAAGTGTCCACAGTACTCTGGGTGGCGGGAGGTGGAGCAATGGGCGTGGCCTGCATGCATATTGATGATCTGCTCGTGTTTGCGTATTTGACATTTTGTGAGAGCTCTGACATGACCCGTTCCTCGCAAATGAGGAGGTATAACTGTATATACCTTTCAGACCATCTTAATGACAATATAATCTCAGCAAACAGGCTCAGTATTATGTTAAAACAAACGAACAAAATTGAACAATTCTTTTTTTTGTCTTCACCAGAACAGTTTGTAAAACAAACATATTCAGGAGTTTTGGAAAGGTTAGAAACTGTCAGGCTTTTATGCATAAATCAACCTCTAATGAATAGTGGGTTAGCAGGTGATTTTCTTCTGGGGAAAGTTATTTCTGTGAACAACTTCTTTTTCTCCCTCCAGAGCAGGTGGTAATGTTCAATGTCTAACAGATTACTGAAAGAGAGGGACAGCTTATTCAACTTTTCATTTGTGCAGGCATTTTTTTTATATTTGTTGTGTTAGATAATTCTCATTTGTTGAAACATACACACACATACACACACATTAAATGTATGACACCCAAGGTTTGTGCATATGTGATGTATATAAAAAAAAGGCAGAAGAAAAATCAAATACACCTTTAAGCCATCTATTAGTGTACAGCAGTGTAAACCATTTATGCCTTTGTCTAAAAGAGAATGTTTTCCCAGTCCTACAACTGCAATATTTCAAGGCAGTGCATCATAACACTGTCTATCCTGTAGTTTGGTGAGGGATTGTATGACAAGGTTGCCCCTGTAACCCCACAAAAAAAAAGAGGGGGGAAAAAGTGTGGTTGTTTTTTTTTAAAATGTTTTTTTTTCACATAAGGATGTGTATTAGAAAAATTATAAGAACTGAAAAAATAAAGTTTATTATGTACCTTGATACGGATCCCTTCATGCTTATAAGTGGGTCTTAATAATTAAAGTGGATCTTTAGCTGTACTAGCACTATCATACTGTCTTGTGAATGTCCAGACAGAGGTACTCAAACCACTCTACTGCTTAACTATTCATTGACCCTTCTCCCTCTCCTTCATGTCTCCACAGCTTTTTTTCTTATTCATAACATTTCTGTTTTATTTTGTTTTGGTTTTTTCTTCAGAAAAGGGAGTGACAGCTATGTTTTATGTGAGTTTTGGTGACGGTTATTTAAGAGTGGCTCCAGGCTCCCTTAGAACTTAGATTATTTGATGTACTTTTGTATCACTTCAGTTGGATGCAATTGCACCTATTCATGTACACGGAGAACATGTTACCTGCCATACAAAGACTCGCAGATCCTTTCTTGTCCTTTGGGCCCTTGTCTCCTCAAGATAAAATGATTTTACTGGGCCAGCCAGAGACATAGCAGAGATATTTCAATATAGCAAGAGTTTCTTACAGCTGAAAGTTCTGTTATTTAGCATTAAGATAAACGGTTTCTATTTTAAAGAGATGATGCATTTCAGATTACATATTTTTCTTTGTTAGTGAAACAAGACAGAAGTGTTTTCCTTGCAGATCGGATGACCAGTGGTGCTGGTCAAAACTGTGCTCACATTGTCCACTCACTGGCAAAGCCAAGTGCTGTTCCCTGTCCCTAGGCACCAAATTTCACCTCCTGTACTCCCAGTCCCCACCTCATTGTCCCCTTCTGTGGAACATGGCATGCAGAGAAAACCATTTCCGTTAATTTATTCAGACTTAATTAAAAAATAAACAAACAACCACAAAACCAAAAAACACAACAATTTTTGCCCAGATAATTTCCTTAATTCAAATTCCAGTATGGGCCTGCAGGCAGAAATACCAGTACTCAGAAGGTCAGGGCCTTAACGGACAGAACAAAAGTGGAAAGGAGTGGAAAATGAGGATCCAGCCATATAGGTGGCGTGAGATGGCATTATCATAGAGAAAAAAAAAGTGGAAACGCTTTTCCTATATTGTGGGAAACTACTGAGCAAAGTACCATTTCAGGAACTAGAGCTGAAGCAAATCAGGCTAGAGCTCAGTTGCTGTGAAGCGGAGAGAAATAGTTTCTAATGAGCACCAGGTTTTATGTATGATTGACAGCATAAAACTTCCATTTCAGTGGCATGTAAATTAATCAATGGCAAAGCAATAAAAACGAGCAATAATTTTTTAAGGGCCACAATGGAAAGAAGCTTCACTGCTGCTTCTTGTTAAGTAAAAAGTTCCAGATCTCAAACATGAGTTGCAGTGTTCTTTTTTTTAATACAATAATTTGTACTCTTAAAAAATATACAGAAAACCCGACTCTTATTTTTTAAACATACAAAAGCAATCACTATCTTTTATACTTTCTACACTTCTTATTTTTACCTTAGTGGAAACATTTCCCAAGAAGTATTTTGAGATATTATTTACCAATTTCTGAATGTCAACAGGTATTCCTAACCTTGTCTGTCTGATATTTGTGACACAAAAAAAGGAGCTTGAGAAGAACCAGAGCCAACCTTGAACATGAAGAAAATTTTCTCCAATTAAAATAATTGGATGTGCACAATCTACTGTAACTAAGGATTTTGTATATTCACTGATGAGAGAATACAAAATTTTAATAGCTTTACTATTATGATCATGTAAGACTCTGACAGAATGCATGTTAATATGGTTTTTTCCAGACAATTTCTTATTTTTCCAAAACCAACATCATGGTGATGGACAGAACTGTTTTGATTATCCAGTGAAATTAAATCACACACACACCAAAGAAAAAAATCTTGAAACTCTGTCCTTGTGCCAGAATTAATTTACAGGTGAAATTAAATCTCAAAGCATGTCTATGAGTTTTGTAGAAAGCAAAGACCATATTTAGATGCTGGAAAAATTAAGATGGCCTTTGGAAGGGGTCCTAAACACGTGCAAGGGCTTCTGCCTGCATGGGAGCAGAGCCAGGCAAAGTACAGGTATGAGTGATGGTAGCTGACCTCCTTCACAGCCAGAGCATCTAGGGAGACTCTGTGCAGCACAGCCATCCTAAAACAACTTAATTTAATCATTTACCTATGACATCCTTCTTATCATTCCCTTTTCTCATCACCTCATATATCACAGAAGCGTTATTCATACATTTGTTATTAGAACTGGGCATTGACAAGTATATTTTAATAACATATATTCCTTATAAAGGCTGTTTATTAAGTTAGTATTTTTAGGCCTTTTTATAATTAATCATAAGGCGTCTGCTTGTATTTTAAAATGAGGGCATGCAGGCACAATTGTATGTGTTTTATAATATATATATGTAATTCTGTTGCTTCAAGAGCAATTACCAACATGGCAATTTGGCTGATTTATTGACTTGGCCAAGGGAAAGTGTATCTTTTCACTCCTTAGAGGAAAGAAAATGTTCTAGTAAAACATAATTTAAAAAAAATTATTTTAATATTATTTGTTTAATAGCTGAGATACCTAATCACAGAATCACACACAGAATCACAGAATATTATGAGTTGGAAGGGACCCACAAGGATCATCTAGTCCAACTCACCATCTAACACCCGTACAGAGACCGAGAGCACATCCCAGAGCGGTAACACCAACCTAGATCCCTCACAGTCTAGCAGGCCACTCCGAGCCGGAAGGGGCCCAGGATCATCCAGCTCTACACCCCCTGGCTAGACCATGTCACTAAGCTCCTCGTCCAGTCTTCTCTTAAACACCTCCAGGGATGGTGACTCCACCACCTCCCTGGGCAGCCCATTCCAACATGCAATCACTCTCTCTGTGACTAATGTGAATACAATCTTGATGCTGGTAACATTTTCACTGGAATGGCTTTTCTGGTCTAAGCTGCATATTGTTGATCAATCTGAGAGAGTGAGACAAAGAGAGAAGAGCCAAATTGTCAATAACTTTTTTCTAATAAGACTTTATGACTGGAGTTTTAGGTCTGATTAGGATTTCTTCAGTTGAAAGATTCCCTGGTGAAAAAGGATAATTCACCTAGATCTTATTTTTCCCATGTATGGACCAGTTTTGAACAAAATTTTTAATGAAAAAGCTCTCCCAATGGACTAGCCAGTAGACCAGTGGTCACATTGGTAGCAAGACTGGACACTGACCTGAATGTGTCCTAGGTAAGAAATTGTAATTTCTCAAAGATTGATAAAAATAAAATAGAGATCTTACACTCCCTTTCAGATGTAATTTAGTGACAATACAAATTTAGTTCTGCAAGCATAACAGCAGAAAACAAATGTTATGGAGGAGGTCAAGAGTATGGAAGTGACAAACTATCAATGGTTTTAAAACTACAGTACATCCTTGCTGCATTGCAACCTCGCCATTGTGACCCACGGATTTGCAAGGAAAATTTCTTGCAGTTCGGTTTCAGGCATTTGTGAGGTTTCCCAGCCGACACATGTGCAGTGCCTCTGCTCCGCCGAGGGGCGGTGCGGGCACTCCCTCTGGGGTGGGACTGGCCCAGCCCTGCGGGGAGGACGCGCGGTTTCTGCGGCTCACGGGGGGTTGAGGGACAGGGACAGCCACTGTAGACGTCAGACCAGGGCCCTGTGTAGCGTGAGGCGCCAGGTGGGGATGAGTTCTCCACCTACTTACACTTCATTAATGCCGGTCCCTCTGAGTATCTTGCCCACCCCTGTGTGCGAAGTGCCTGCGAGCTGCAAGCGGGCAGTGTTTGTGTGCATGCATCTGTGTTACTGTCTCCCTGGCTACAGGCAGGGAAGGGAACTGCCCCAGGAAAGTGAGGCGGGCCGCAGCGTGTCATCAGGACATGCTCGCTCCAGTGCTGCAGCCTGTCATGTTCAGGACTGCCACACAGCTTTTACAACCAGCGATTCTCACCTATCAGCAGTTCAGAGAGATGCTTATTCAGGTCAGGATTCCTTTTTTCTGATGTGTCAAAACAGACCTTACAGTAATAAAAAGCAAGAACACCCAAAACAAATATAATATATGAATTATACCAAATAAATTTTTAAGAACTCTTAGATTAGTGTGTTACAGGAAGCATTTTTCTAGAATGAAGTAATATGTATATGAACCTTGTTGGCTTCTTATTTTTGAAATTGAGTAAATTATTCAGGAATTGTTAGTCAATATATTTCTTAATGTTTCTGCGGAAATCTATCAACAAATGTTTCATCTGAATGTGATTAAACAGAGCAAAGTCACTGAGCATGACCAATTCATTTTCAGTTTGTACCTAAAAGCCAAGTTAGTATTAAAGGTTCTGATATCGTTTATTGCCACTCAACATTGCATTTGCATAAGAAATCCAGGAAAAAAAGATGACGTGGGCACATTGGGACTTGGAAAGAAGTGCCTGAAACAGACTCCATGTACGTGACCCTTACAAAAAGAAATGAATTAGAAGTTGTTTGGGATCTTTTATTAGTCAGTCACTTCCCTTTCCGCCATGATTTAAAAATCTCACACAGGCTGTGTTTCCAGTTTTTTGTGTGAAGCCAACTATATATTAAGGAAGTGAAATGCACATGGGAGCAGGTAAATGGTAACTGAAGAAACATTTGTGTCATAACCTACAGCCACTCAGAAGTAGCTGTCAAAGAGCCAGTGAGCCATAAAACGGTAGAGGTCAACAGTCCACCTGGACCAGTTTTCCAAAACAGATATAGCAGTAAATCCAGAGATATATTCAGAAACAACTTGGAATCCTTAGGTGCTGGATACAGATGCTTTCTAAACTTCTATAACATGACCTCAAATACCCTATGTTAAATTCTTGAAAAAAAAGGAAATGGAAAAAATTTGGCAAAAATAAATAAATTAAAATGACTTTGATATTCAGCAATCTTTCCTCTTCTAACCTTGCTCTGTCTATTTGTGTTCATGGCCAGGAATTAAATACACCTTGCAAACCTGGAATACAGGTTATCCCACTTTAGCGGGCATAGGAATATTAGTTTCCCTCACTTTATTAAAATAGAGAAGATTTGTTCTGGTAGCCTTCACTTTCCACAGGTCATGCTTTCTGATTTCCTTCTGAAGCAGTGCTTTGAGAACAGGAGAAAGTTTAAACAGCATAATTAAATTACAAAATTAGGAGGGAGAGTTTTTTGTAATTAGTTAAAAACATGGGTCTCATTATAATTGTGTATTTGTCTCTGTCTCATACTGTTTAAAATTCTTGTTCACTTTCCTTGAAAATCCCTTTCCCATCTCTGGCCCACAAATTCTTGTCACCCTTTTTTCTCAAATGGTGCAGTCAAGTCAAGCCCAGAGCAGTTATTACTAACCTGTTATTTTTATGGAAATAAAATATTACCTGCTATTTTTATGGAAAAAATATTTGAGATTGTTTCTTATGAGCTTGGAAAATGTTAAATTTTTGCTTATATTTTCTGATAATAATTATTATTATCTATTAATTGAAGTTGGAAATGTCCATATTATGTATATCATGCAGCTGCAAATACGCCGCCAACACATTGCACCTGTGGGTAAATGTACTTGAGCACTGGTGAAGGACTACTACTGGTGAAGTGGTTTTGTTTATTCAGTTTGACTTTTCTGTTAGACACAGAGAAAAAGATTATGATAATCTTATGTAGTGCACAGGGGAAACTGAATTGAGCATCAGCAAGGGAAAGGAGGAGCAGTGTCTGACATCAGATGCTTGAGGGCTGAAAATATAATAAATAATATAAAATACTGGAGGGACCAGTGAGTCAACCTGAGGACAGAAGATAAATGTGGGCACACTGAGTACAACACTAGGATTGACAGTGAACAGCATGCGTCAGATTCTAATTAAATAAATGGGAAATTGCAGCAAATAACTGGGAGCTGAAGTGTGCATGAGAAATTAGTATACCTGTTTCTCTGAATATTTCTAAACCAAACTTCTCTAACTCATCCACCATACTGATATCTGCGCTTTCATGGACCTTCTGTATCTTCCACTGGTTTGTTTACAATCTGTTGCTCATTATAGAAAGATCCATTTCCATCTCTGAACAACCTACCCTTTTTTTGGGAAACTTCAAGCGGAACCTTCAGTGCTTTTTCTCCTGATCTTCCTTATAGTCTCAGAAAGAGCTCCTGTAAACTGCAAGTTAAATTCATCAATACTTTTATACTATTTGAGCTTCTAGACTGCTTGGATCATGAACATCCTTCTTATTTCTCTGTCAATGCTGTCTCACTCTTACTGGTTATTTAAATCTATTTACTGTCTCTGATCTTACATTTGGTTTGTAATTTTTAGGAGAAAGATTCCTATCTGATTGTTGTTTGTCTAAAGGTCAAGTCACTGGTTCCTGGCTCTCAGCTGAGACACCGAGGGAGAAAATTAGTGCCACCAACAAATGAGGATGGTATTGGTAGGAAGGGCCAAATGAAGCCAAAATTTTTATCTGAATAAGAGCTGAAAATTGCTTCAATATACAGAAAGTTGTTTGGATTCACACAAAATTTGAGAGCCAGATTGAGCCTATGAACCCTCGTAAGTTCACCCTTAAACCAGGAGAAAGCTGGAAGACTTGTTTCCTATGCCTGTAAATAGTACAAAAAAGAAAGAAAAGGACAAAACTCCCACAAGAGCAGGATAAGACAATCAGAGAATTGATTTAATTGGTCTAGGAGACCATTAGGTCTCCTAGATCCACATAAAATTTAACTTTGGGTGGAAAAATATTTAATAAAATTACCTACAAAGTTTTTTTTGGCTTTTTTGTGGGTTTTTGTTGGGTTTTTTGGTTGGTTTTTTTTTTTTTCTTTTTTTCTGGAGGGGATAGCTGATTTATTATGCTTGAACTCCCCTGGATTTGCCAGAGGACAGTGACAGGACCACAAACACAGGGTTTGACACTCTATTTGGTAGCTGTAAAAATAATACGAAGTTAATTGGATAAGCAGGAACAAATAACCCATATAATGTAAAAATTTTTGAATTTATGTATTCAAATGCCTCCTGGGTTTTGGTCCAAGTTATTAATGCATCTGATTTTCTGAAAGCACTGAACATTTGGACATAACAACCCCATGCATTGCTATCGACTGGGGGATGAGTGGGTGGAGAGTGGTGAAATGAAGAGGGATTTAGGAGTAAGGATTGATAGGAAACTTAATATGAGCCAGCAGCGTGCCCAGGAGGCTAAGAGGGCCAGTGGCATCCTGGAACCAGCATGGTCAGTTGGACTAGGGAAGTTATTCTTCCCCTGTACTCGGCACTGGTCAGATCACATCTTGAGTACTGTGTCCAGTTCTGGTCTCCCCAGTTTAAGAAGAATGTTGAGCTGCTTGAGAGGGTCCAGAGAAGGGTGACAAGGATGGTGAAAGGACTGGACAACAAGCCCTATGGGGAGTGACTACAGGAGCTGGGGTTGTTCAGCCTGGCAAAGAGGAGGCTCAGAGGTGACCTCATTGCTGTTTACAACTACCTGAAGGGAGGTTGCGATTGGATGGGGGTGAATCTCTTCTCTCAGGCTACCAGCACCAGAGCATGAGGACATGGCCTTAAGCAGAGATAGAGAAGGTTTAGACTGGATGTTAGGAAGAGGTTGTTCACAGAGAGAGTGATCTCTCATTGGAATGGTCTGCCCAGGGAGGTGGTGGAGTTGCCGTCGCTGGAGGTGTTTAAAAAGAGACTGGATGAGGTGCTCAATGACATGGTCTAGATGATGGGAGGCTTGGATGGATGGAGCGTGATGCCCAAACCACAATTTTGGGTTTGATCCCTGGGTGAGCATTAGCTTGAGAGTTGGACTAGATGATCCTATGGGTCCCTTCCAACTCAGAATCACCTGTGAACATTTGGACTTTTGAAAATAAGTCGCTGAATACTGATGTAAGTCATGTGCCAAAAATGTATGTTTTCAGAACCACACATTTTTTTTTAATCTTGCTGTGATTTATATATTTCCTATGTTGATAACCATTAAAATATGAAGAGTGTTACCAGGCTTCTGTTAAATTTCAAAAGAAAACTAGTATTTAAAGTAATAGGAATGGTTTTTCTTTTCAGTTTTAAAAAATTAGCACGTCTATCTAGTGATCCTTCTTAATGAAGCATGTCTTGCCTCTCCAACTGCCAAGCAAACAGGGAGATAAGCTGTCCAAATTGCTATGCAGCCAGATACTTGTTCACTCCAGGAGAGCTGCCAGACCACTTTCATTCAGAAAGGGCTTTCTTCAGTGTGGAAGTGACTTTTGTTTCTTCTAGCTGTGGTGGAGGATTTAGCATTGTGCACCTTTCAATAGGGCTTTATATGTGTAAGGCTGTCCTGTGCTGCCATAGGCTGCCTGTTCCTCACTCTCTCTATATCATGTCTGTTTTAATACTGGTCAAGATGCATTTCCTAATTGGTCCACAGTTTGACAAAATAAATTGCAAAAAGAATTCATTCTGAGTTGCTGCCTCATATGAGATAATTCAGAAATTAATTATTTGATATTACTACCCGGAAGCCACTATACTAGTTGCTGTAGGGGGTTTCCCCCATGGACAGGAAGGGAGAAAGTCTGCCCAATTGCAAAGAGGGAATATGGAAATAATAGTCTGAAAATTATTTTTATTAGTGGATAAAAGCTTCCAGGTCACAGCAATAAAGAAAATGTCATAGTGGTTCATCTAGCTGTGCTTCCCGTCTCTAGACTCAAAGGCAGCTTAGATATTTCACCTTAGACATCTCAGACTGATCTCACAGATTTCCAGTTTGGTCATAGGCATGAATTAGACAGTGACAGCTACTTGAGTGAAAGGACATCCTCCCCATCACAGCATTGATGTCTGCTGTGACTCAATTACAGAGCAGATATGCTCCAAGGAATCTGACCTGGAGATATGCACATAGCTTGGCAAGGGCACTCTGAAGAGGAGTGATACTCCTCGTAGCCTTGGGCACATGGGAAAGTGCTACAGATTAAATGGATAGATATTACAGAAATACAGATAGGAGTGTGTGTCCTTGTAAAATAAGAACTAATCTCTTTTATAGGGAGAAAAGAAGAAAAAAAATTTTTAATTGCTACATATCAAGGGCATTACTTCATCTTTACCTAGAAAGGATCTGTAAGAAAACCATCATTATCACAGTATGTATTTTCCATACTCAGTGAAGAAACTCAATGATTAAAACTTCTTGTGAAAAATCTGTTCTTGCCTGAGTGTGGACTAGGGCTGCAACTGTGTGTACAGTTCATGCAATTGTGAAAAATATCCCAATGCTTCAAAAAAATCAGTTGCTACCTTCTACTGTGAGATGGTAGTAGACAGTCTGCAACTTTGGATTCCCACAACACACCTCTATCACAGCCCAGGATGGAGTCATTGCATAGCCAGACATACTTGTCAATGTACATTGCATTCTAAAAGATCAACAACAGCTCAAGCAACCTCTTATTTTTTCCAGGAAAAAAGTAATTTACAGATACCATAACTTCCTTCTGTTTAAGAGGGAAATTAAACCAGCAGATCCAGGGCTCCTGTTATTAACTGGTTTCCAGTAATCTCTGTCACTCACAGGTTTAATGGCTAGTTTGATGGATAAGGATCTAGGGACAATTGATCATTGTCTTTGTGGCACTCTAGTCACTAAGCATGTATTTATGAATTGTATGTTTGTTGCTAAACAAGAATAATCCAGAGTGTCCACTCACGTCATCAGCCTCAGTTGCCATGGAGATGAGTCACAACATCTCTCTCTCAGGACACTTCCTGCTTGGAGAGCTCTTTGAGGGTTTCCCTGCTGTTCAAACACAATAAAAAGCAGCTTTGTGAAGCAAATTTGATGATTTAGTTCAATTAGAGATACAATTTCTCCAGTGGCGCTAAAACTTCTATGAAATCAAAATCTGTGACCATTCAAAAACTCCCAACATATCTTTGCATCAAAACAATTTAGATTTTAATCCTAAACATTCTCATCCTCTAAACTCCCACCAGGTTTAGAATGAACTTCCCACCCTTTTCCTGCACCCTAGGTAAAGTTATGGTAGTGTTGGGTCATAGGTTGGACTTGATGATCTCAAAGGTTTTTTCCAATATAATTGATTCTGTGATTCCATAAAAGCAGGACTTGGTAAGGTCAATAGGGAGGCAGCCACTTGTGTGTCAGGAGTTGTTATGAATGAACTCCAAAGGAGAATTTAGATACAGATTTACTGGTGTTTTGTGACTTCCTTATCATTATGATAGGACCTGCACAGCTCAAGTACTCCCCAGCTCCATGACAGCAGATTGGTTTCAGGATGTGATCGCACATAGAGCACTTCACAGATTTTTTGCTGAATTTTACACCAGCAGCAGGAGGTCAGTATCAAAACCATAGAATGGTTTGCGTTAGAAAGGTCCTTTAAAGATCATCTAGTTCCAACGCTCCTGCCATGGTCAGGGACACCTTTAACTTCGCAGAGCATCATCCAGTCTGACTTTAAACACTTCCAGGGATGGGGCATCCACAGCTTCTCTGGGCAACCTGTTCCAGTGCCTCACCACCCTCACAGACAAGAATTTCTTTCTAATATCCATAAAGCCGCAAAAATGTAATGGTGCTGCTCACATTTTACTTTATGAAAGGTGGCATTTAATTTCCTCTCTTCTCAGCAGAGTTCAAGGCATGAATCCTCCAGGCAAAGTAACATTATCTAGTAGGGAAAACAGCTCTCCAAGGCTACTGCAGGGTGTAGAGGGACTTAAGAAAGTCCCTTGTCCTCTAATGTTTATACAGTAATACCTCACCCTGCACGAGGAAGGGGTCTTGTCAGGGTCTCGCAAAATGGCTAATTCACAAACACGCATGGGTCATTAATATGCACACAGGCCATGCCCATTGCTCCACCCCCAGCCAATCAGGAGCTCTGGGGAGCATTTTCTGCTCCTTCCCACAGGTTTTCACAGCACAGGGAAGCAAAGGGGAGACCAGAACCAGTCACAGTACTCAAGAGGTGAGCTTTGAAAAATGGACATTGCCTAAGCAGTCTTCTCACACTGCATATGGACATGATATGCATTTTTAATCTCTGTAACAGAATTTTTGGTCAATTCCGAACAAACCTACCAAGTTTTGAAAATTAATTTGGAAGAAATTGGGTATGAATATTGTTGGATTGACCAAAGTATTTAATTTTGATTTGGGGTTTATTTGTTAGAAGCATATTAAATACTAAACAGAAAAATGCCATAAATTCAAGCTTATTTTGAAGGGAATACTCAAGAGATCCAAAATGAAAAATGCAGAAATGGGACAGAGATATCAGTTGTGTCAGAGCATTTATTCCTGGTCCACTTTCAAAAGAAGACTCAAACATAACTGTAGTAATTTCACAAATAACATTCTGATTTTTAAAGAACTGTGTTTTGCCATTAAAAAATCTAAACAAGTAGTGTGAAAGATCATCTTATCAGCCTCAATGAGTGAGAATACTTCAGTAGTTTGATACAACATGGAAAGCCTAGGAAGGGGAATTGAAAGCTCCTGAAATGTAAACACAGAGGATTTTTAATTTTTAGCTAAAGAGGGGAAAAAAAAAGGTTTGGCATCATATGATATTGGAGAGTGAGAGACCCCACCCTGCATCTGGCAGCCAGGGAGGTAACAAAAAGCTGTCCCTTTCTCCCTCAGGCCACCTCCTCACAGGTGGAAAGCCTGGGGTAGCAGAGTGGGATTTCTGTACGAATGCAGCCTGGAGCACCCTGGGGAGCCCCACGAAAATGACTCACTTGCAAGGGGTGGGGGCATTTCTTTGGCAGGAGGTTAGTGGAGGGCTGGCTGCTCTGCTGGCCCTTGGGGACTGGAGCTGTGAAAAGATGGAATTTTTATAGCCTGTGCAGGCTGCTGCTTCTCTTTTAACGTAGGAGGGAAGGGGAGGAGGACAGAGGGAGGGATTTGTTTTGGTTTTTGTTTGGGTAACAAAATCAGGAGAGACCATTAGGTAGAGTTATCTAGCATGACTTTTTTTCTTGCATGTTTTGCTGACATAAAGCTACAAGTAGTTTGCCGTAAGCAAGGTTTACACTGAGGGTTTTTCTAAGTGCTCAACACATAGCTGGTTTGATAAAAGCTCCTGTATTTATGCTGAACTGTGCTCTTAGTGAGAGCTTATTTCACTCATTCAAATTGAATGTTATGGGAGAAATATTACCATAAGTGTTCTGCTAAAAGATGAATGGACTTGGTAGTGTTAGGTTTATGCTTGGACTCAATGATCTTAAATATCTTTTACAGATTTTGTAACCAACCTCAGCTTTCATGGTTTTCAGGGTGCTGATGGTACCTTTAAAGTCAGCTTGAGTGTGTCCCTACTATACTGTCATCACTGTCATGACACTGGCTTATTTCTCTTGAAATGTCAAACCTCCAGAGGAAACTTTTTACTAATGATGTCTGCAATTTCTTTCTTTTGTGTCCTTCTCCTATTCCTGCTTTCCAACCGCACCTCCATTCATGCTTTACTCAAGACTCACAGCGAACAGCAATAAGTGGAGGATATAACATTATACTAAATCACCAAACACAAAATGAGATGTGCGACAAATTGTAATGACAAGGTTGATCTGGGTCTGTGTGTGGAGGGACTGTTTTCAGCACACAACCTGGAGAAGTAGAGCTGGGTTAACATGATAAATGTATTTAAATTATGGCATCTGAAAGATCCCAGCAAAATAGCTCACTGTCTTCTCCTCTAAACGAGGCCTTTTCATTACTCAGCTCTTTAACTGTGGAAAACTGAGTTCAGTATATGTGGGTGTTTGCTGTTTTGGAACTGGCTTAACTTTCTAATGACAAGCAAAATAATGTGTTACTTTTCTGTGTGTCCCATGCCCCTGTGCTCCCTAGCTGGTGTTTATGAATACTGCCAGGCACTCTGCCTCTGGTGCTCTCCCTGAGGTTGTTAGGTTTGTTTCCGGCAGGGCACGAATTAGTAGTTGGTTATGAATGATGGCATTTGCAGTTGCACATGTCTAGGTCCTCCTCCTTCACAATCTTGTGTCTGTGTCCTATCACTGCCTAATTTTGTGGCTCTTCCACTCACTTCTACATTTCTAGCTGATTGTGGGGGTAACCCAGGCTTCCTGTGAATCAACATGATTTTTCTACTTTCTCTCACAATGCTGCACATGGTGAATGTCCCTACCCTGGGCAGGCTGTCTTGGGCTGCTGAGTCCCAGAGCCCCAAAGAAGCTGTGGAACTCTGCAGACAGCTAAAACCTATGATGTCCCAGATACAGCATTCTCTTACAGTCTTTGTCAGGCCCAGGGCAGGAGCAGAGTGAGAACCATATCACCCAACATGTGGAGTCTTAAACTTTGAGCAATTGCAGCCAGAAGTCTCTCATTTCCAAACTGCTGTGCCTGGGGGAGCATGGAGCCCATATTTAAGATGAAAAATTACTTTGAGTTTTGGATTTCCAAGATTTGGGATGAACTTCAGTTGGAACTTAGTTCCATCAGCCAACACATGAATACTTGTAGACAAAATTGAACTTCAGACAAGATCTCCTTTACCTTCACTTTAAGTGGCAGCATCACAGAACTGTTCTGGAATGGTGAACTCCTTGCCAAAGGCATTCCGGGCAAGTAATTTCTTTCTTTTCCTCAGCTTCAAAAATGCAGAAGATACGTCTTTATCTCTGTATAGCCGGTATTTGATGCAACAGGGTAAATAGATACAGCTGTATCACAGAAATTATGACCAAAAAAAATTTAAATGTATCTTAACAGATGGAAACAGAAATGTGTTTTCAGTAAATGTCATCTAATTAGACTACTCAGTTTTTTGTGTGCCTTTTTATTGCTTCTAGGACCAGATTAAGATAGATAGCTATGGAAAAAAACCATTTCATACCTTTCTTTTTTTTCTGTTTTCCTCTATTAAATATAATTGTTGAAGTTACAAAAATACACAAAAACTAAAGCAACTCTTCCACCATAGTTACAATGCCACATGCTTTCTACATATGGGAGTACATCCCATGCTTAAAGAGTGCTCCAATCTTTTCATTGACAGAAGGTACCAGACTTTGTAAAGCAATCCTGGCCCAGGAGGGTTGTGATTCACCAATGAGTATACAAAGTAGACACCAAGTTTGGCTTGGTGTGCTACAGCAACACAGTTGCCTTCCCATCAAAGGACTGAGCAGGAGGTAATCACCCTACAGGGTGCCTGTTGGATCACAACAAAGTGGCAGCACTTTCTCTCAGCGGCAAAAGGCATTCATAAATGGGTCTGCAATAAATTAGGAAATGTTTTTAATTTATCCAAGAGTGAATTTCCTCTGGTTTATGGGAGTATTTCCTCCTCTGTTGGAGCTCATGAACTTTTTCCTTTCATCTGATAGAATTAGTGTCCCAGTAGAAAGTACTTTTTGGTTGTAGACATGGTTGGATTCAATGACCTTAGAAGTCCTTTCCAACCTAAATGATTCAATGATTCTATGATTCAGGTCACTTACCTTCTTTGTAGAGTCACTCAGAATAAATAACTTGTGCTTCAGCTGGTCGTATTTGTTTAATAAAATATCTGTGACATCTTGAAAAGTGATGGTGCTCTTACTCAATTGGAAAGTGAGTGAGAATCAGAGATCCATTCCCAGGATGCACTTTGTTCCCATAAGTTGCAGTGATAGGCAAGCTTTGCCTTATTTCTGTCCACCTGAATGCGTTTTGCATGAAGGAAAAAGTGGGGGCAGTAATGATTGTAATGTACACATAAGAGAATCAATAATAGCACCAAAAAGCAACAAACAAAGGACTATTGAGACATGGTTTGTTTTTGTAAGTTTACACTCAATTCCATCATTCTGTGTCTGAGTATATTCTTCTGTTTATCTATGTAATAAGCTGCCCTTGTAAGGCTCTAGCAGAAAAAAATAATAGAGTCTTTCCAGATGTGTGAAAAAGGCAGTTACTTGGAGAGGATTTTACACACTGTGTTGCTACAAGAGATTTTAACTCACCAATCATCATCATGAATATTTGGATTTTCCTTGCTAAACCACAAAAGCCTTAATGGGGAAAATCATTAAACACATGAAGTTATAGCAATATAAATATTTGACTAAAACCATTATTGAGATGGCTCTTGGGAACCTGTGTTTCTGTAAACTTTAAGACCTATAATGAATATACACATACACTTCTTCCTCTCTTTTTTCTCTCCTGCCATGAAAGGTCAAAATTGCTTAAAGTCACAGCTGTGAGAGTGAGTAGTTTCATGAAGTCTTGCTTCATTGCCTTGTCCTAGGAACACAATTATCTTAGTAGTGTATGGTATAACAAAAGGTATGTTAATGTCTGGTGAACAAATGTAAATGTTTAAAAATGAACTGAGTAAGCTACATAATAGCAGAAACAGGGAGGCCACCTTGTAGTGCTAGTGTTTTATGATCTGTGTTTTTAACAGCTTGAGTGTGAGCGTATTATAGCTCATATTTGAAATGAGAATAAAATCTTCTACATGTCTTTCTTAAAATGTGCAATTACAGCAAACATCTGCAATTTAACCTCTATGAAGCCAGTTATATGAAGGCTGTCATTACCAAGAAAGGTTGTATGGTCTTCAGCATCACTGATCTTTTGTATTGGAGCATTTTTTCTTACCACTAGATCACATGAATAATCTAGTTGCTATTATTTGTGAGCTTTTGCTTTTTTGCTGGAGAAGGAGAGAAAGGAACTCCATATTTGAAATGTGTCTTGCCTCTACATGGACAAGGAAGCTCATAAGAGAAAACCTTACCTTGAATTCTATCTTTTGTCATATTATAAAAACCTACATAAATTTATAATACTGATCTGAGCCTACTGAGCACCCTCTCGGAATTACAGCCTGAAGGAATAAGGCAAGAAGAAGTAAAGGTGGGCTGTTTCCTGGATCCAGGATGCCTCTCTGGCTCCTCCAGGAGTCAAAGAACTGGGAGAGTTCTTTGAACTGTCTTTGAGGAGTTAGTGGGTCATAGCTATGCCCCTTCAGCTTTCACACGATCATAGTAAGCTCCAGAACTGAACTTCACAGCTCCCTCCTGTAGGACAGCACTATATTACATTTACATAGTTAAACCAGAGTAGCGTTAAATACCATGTTTTCATGTACCAGGATATTGTAGATTCAGTGAAAGTTTGCAACAAATCAAAACTAAGTATAAAGTTGCATACTTTATGTCTTCATTAACAAGTTTAATAAAAATTTAAATTTAGTTACTTGTATAATCAGACAAAGGCCCCATAGTCTGTCAGTATATTGTACAGTTTTAGTACCCATATATGTTGCAGAACAGGTATGCCTTTTCCATAAAGCCTAAAATAATGTTTAAAAAGTAATTTCAACTGGAAATGTAACTGAAAGTCATCAAACGAATTTACCTCAAGATACAGTAAATGGTTATAGTGTGCTTGTGTGTGAATACGGAAGGATATATTCTTCACACACCCACTACAAAGTCCATTTTGCCTTCTTTACAGTATATCTTAAGAATAAGACAGAGCAAAGTGCTGTACTGGCTAAGCAACAAATGACATTGGGGATAAATGTGGATCTGGAGGAAGGTAGGAGGGCTCTGCAGAGAGACCTTGACAGACTGGATGGATGGGCTGTAAGCAATGGTATGGGGTTCAACCAGTCTAAGTGTCGGGTCCTACACTTCGATTACAATAACCCCATGCAGAACTATGGGCCGGGGGTGGAGTGGCTGCAGGATGATCAGGTGGAAAGGGACCTGTGTCCACCTCGATAGATATGTTTCCTGAGAGACTTAGTCTTTCTTCTGTCAGTGGGCACAGCAGATATGGAGTGATTTAGCAAGGCCTTGGCCATCCACCCAAGGAGTGACAACCTCCCATCGGCTAAATAAGGTATTCACAGAGCTGCTACGTGTGCAAGTGAGAATGTAGATGATCACACCAGTATACCCCTTGCCTCTCCCTGGCCCCCCCTACTCTCCATCTCCAAGACTGTACCTGGCTTGTTATGTGTAACAGCACCAACTTGAGCTGACCTGACAGAAAGGATCAGGTTTTGTATTATAAAAGGCTTCTCTCTGTGTGAAGGTTTTCAGCTTGCTTAGTGGACTGCTGTTGGAAAAACAATCTGGGAAGTAATATGATGGATCAAGATGAGAAACTTCTTGACATGGAGTCAGAGTCGTTTCAGAACATCTGCATGTTTCCTGACCACAGCCTGAAAAAGTAGAGTTGTTTTGTCCATACCCTTCCCTGTAATAAAGGGATCAGAAAAGAATTAAGGAATTAAAACCCCTTTCTCAGAAAGGAAGAAACAAAGCAGTAAATCCAAGGGTGCTCTTCGCAAAAAAGATAAGCTGGAGGGTAGGGCACTTATGTTGTAGACTTTATTGTTTTACACTTTCGGTTCCTTTTGGATGCTTTGATTCTAAAATGTTCTTGTGAGGTTTTCCTCTCAAGGCTTTGTTCACTGTTTCAGTCATTCCTTACTGTGCTGGGATTAAATCCAAGGCTTAGTCTTGTGTATTGAGGAAATCACAATAAAGAAATGGAGACAACTGCCTCCTTTGAGCTATGATGAAAACTGAGAAGAGGAAGTGAGCTTGGGATGGCCCAAGGAGATAGAGGTTCTGTGTACCCTGCAACTGTGAGGGATACAGGGTGATGGGACAAAGACATTTTCTCCTTACTCAAGTTCAGGGAAGCTGAAGCAGAGCACTTGCACTGTAAAGCAACTATGTATAATAAAGAAATTTTCTTTGATTTTATGAAATCCATTGTAAATTACCAGTTTCTGTAGTCAGAGGTCAGTGCCTGGTGTCCATCCTTCTGTTATCAAAGGAGGAGATGGTGAGAGCTGAGAAGTGAAATTTAGTCCACCAGCTCAGACCATCAAGAGGACACTGCATTTAGATACTCTGTGAACTTTTCTGACAAAGCTGTGATCACAGCCAGCCAAAGAAGTCCTTCAGCTCAGACTCCCTGATTAACACCACTATCTTGAAACTGAGCAGTTAAGTTCTGCCTTAACTGGCTTTGGTTTTCAAAGTAGGTGGTCTGAGCAGGAACGGCTGCTCCTGAGGAGAAACACAGGTGGCTGACGAGTGAGTTCAGTCTGCAGCCCCACAAATAGCAATGGGACAGTCTTGCTGGGGGTCTCAGAAACTCTTTCTTCCCTCTGAGCACACATTTCCACTGCTCTCTGTCCCCCAGAATACTGTGCAGCCATAAATCCTGCCCCTAAGCTCCCTCACTCTTTTCACTTGTTAACTTTCACACATGATTTTTTTTTCCCCTGGATTTTGCAGAGATGAAATTTTACCAAGGCTGCAGTCATTTCAAATTTTGGCCCATTTATCACCAGGACAACTGCCCAAGTCCATTTATTATAAACATATGTCATGAATTCAGTTAAAACAAAACAAACAGTCTCTTATTTTCTCAAGTCACAATAATCAAGCTCAGACTTACTTAAAGAAAACATCATTTAAAATCAGTATTTTGTTTATAGCAAATCTGTTCTAGTAGTGGGTCTGAGATCAAATGGTGGGCAAAGCCCTAATGTAGGCTTAATAAAACAAAATCCTACCAGAAAAGGTGAAATCATAGTGTTTGCAAGGTTGTCTCAATCTCCATCTTCACCCTCCAACTTCTTCTCTTAATTTTATATTTAAGACAAAAAAAAAAGAAAAAAAAAAAGAAGCATAAACAAATAAAGGATAGCAAAATTATGCAATGCTCAGAAGACAGGATGTGTCCCATAGCCAGCTTGGAGCTTTTCAGCACCCTTCCTTGTATTGGTCCATGGGGATGGTGGCTGGAACCAGTGCCTTTATGCCAGCACAGTCAGGATTCACCAATCTGCCCTTGATTTGTTTCAGAAGAAATTACCCCACAGCTTTAGAGTGGTCTAGAAACAAGGACAGGCATCCTGAAGAGAATGCCTAAGGGTGAATGATCCCATGTGTCTGTTCTACATGTTTCACGTTCAGATGGAATCCCTGAAGTGAGATTCCACCATCAGAACAGCTGAGCTTTCTGAGATAAAACAGAACACTGCCATTCAATATCACAATATCTTTAAGAGAGCCTAAGCTGAATCCTGGCTTACCTTTATGAGGGGGATCAGTTTGTGTAGCAGGAAGATTTTATACCTTTTTCATCAAGTAGACTCAATAAGCCTGAGTTCAGGCATGTGAGAGATGACTTGTTAAAATTAAAGAGAGAGGTTTTTGCAATGCTTCCTTCTCAATTCAGCACAGGACAGCAGTATTGGTAAGGTTTGGCAGTGTTTTTAGTCTGTGATCTGTGATGGTCTGTGCTTGAATTGGTCAAACAAATGCCAATTAAAAGTGGTGTTTCCCTGCTGAACAGAGAAGTTTCTTTGGTGTCAGTGCGTAGGAAGGGTACAAGACTGTGCCATTAAAATTTGTTTGGAAGCAAAAATTAACTATTTATAAAGTCCCTGCATGCACTGTGAAGTCAGATGGACAGTTTCACAAGCACCTGCTTAGGCATGCAATGTACTCACAGCCTGGGTGAATGACCAGGATGAGGGGCAAGAAACCCACCTTCATTTCATCCACTCATCAAGAAAGATGAAGCAGAAAGTTCAAACACTGTTCTTGATTACTAAGGTGTTCTCTACTTTCTTTGTGCAGATATCTGTATATGTTAACAAGGTTTCCTCACATCTTGCTCTTTCAACATGTGTTCATCACCATGACAGAGGTGTGACTGTCTTTGAGCACAACACACCAAAACCTGTGACCCAGGCCCGGCTGCTAACGCCAGTCTCCACTGTTACGTTTTGTCTGCAGAAGTTCATGGTAGAGAGTGTTCACTGTTGGTGGGCGGTGAGGTTGAGAGGGAAGGATAAAGCAGACCAGTTGGTGATGACAATCCATGAGATCATCGATGAAGTATCTCACTGGTCCAGGCTCCCAGTATTTTCCAAGACTCAGGCAGTTCCTTTAGTGCATAGTTCTTTCTTTTGTGATTGTACCTGAAATATCAAAGGTCTCCCTATGTGCTGAACTCTCAACAACTCTGATCAGGATTACCCTTTCACAAGGAGCATGAGCTCCCAGTGCAAGGCCACAAGAGAGGAGTTATTGAATGTTCCTAAGCCTCCACATCTCTTCGGTGCAGGTGGAAGGCTCACAGTGGATGTTAATAGGGGTTGCTCACCAAAGCCTGTAGCAGGATGCCATTATACCAGGGCTGTGCATCTAATCCAAATTTTGTATTACTCAATACTAGTGTGAGAAATATCAGATGAAAACGATGCTACTTAGTATTTTGAAAGATATCTTCTACACAGAGTGGAAAGTAGCTCCCAGTAATTCTCCACCCAACAGTTATTTAATACATTTCAGCTATAGTTTCAATTCTACATTTAGATTTACAAAAGAAGAATTCTTGACATTTTGTCATTTTTTTCATCCATGCTTCATGCTTCATTCCCACTTCATCTCACATTTCCTCTGTTCGGTACAACAACCACTTCTATGACAGCATAAAGCCATACACAAAAAGTCTTTTCATCGCTCCTTCACATTGAGATCTATTTTTGAGAGAGGAGCTGTACTGAAGTAGCATGACTCTCTAATTTACTTTTTCTTCTTGTCTGCAACTATATTGACAGGACTAGAGTACAGACAGAGACATTGTCGTCTCCAGTTTAAATGCCCCACTGGGATGTAAATTCAGAATGAAAGGAATGAAAAAGTTCCAGCACAGCCAAAATCTAAAACATATTTAATGTATATGCCAAACGAGGACAACTATCATCTTTTGTGAAGAGAATCTTGATACTTGCAAGACAGCCTCTGTACTGATGAAAAAGGGGAGTTGTGGAATGTTTAGAGATGTAAAGGCTCGACATACAGTTGTTGCTTGCATGCCAAATTTTCTTTGGGCTCTTACCTAACAGGTATCTTTCTCCCAGCACAGCCTATCTGTTAGTGACTGTTCTTACATTTGTGTGCTACAACAGCTTAGAAGATGGTGACTTTCTTCTCCTACACCTCTTAAACCCAAGGTGGGGCAAGTCAGAGTGCTCTTCTCTTTGTTTTGTTGATTCTGTCGGTTCCTAGCACAAGAAGGAGGAAAGAGTCAATGAAATTCAAAGATATCAAGACAAAAAAGGAAGGAAGAAAATATTTCTTCACTTTTTGGCACCTAAAGTGATTTGTATCTTGACACAGCATTAAGGAAATTAAGACTACGACATGTTTTCAAACAAGACTTAGCAATGTATTTGGAAGAAGACATGAATATGCAGAGGTTGAAAGACAATGCCAGTATTTTTGAAAGGACAGAAATCCTGTGCCTCAGTTTTTTTCTCTAATCTCCAGGATTAGAAGGAGATTTTATTGATTTTAGATGGTACTTCACATGATTTCCAGGAGATTGTTCATAAATTGTGAGCTATAACTGGTCTTTATCATTCTCAGAGAGAATCTTGGACTATCCAGGTGTCATGGTTTGGATTTTTTTCCTCTGGCAGTGAGGGGGTAAACAGCTCACTTCTTGCCTGGGCCTCCCATCGCTGCTATGGAAATGAAGGTCATGAGCAGAAAAGCAGATAACAGCACATCTGTGAACAACATAGGAAAGAAAAAAAGTCAGTAGCATGATGTAGAGTGCCAGAGCAAGGCCTGTGTGGAGAGGCTGAAAGCTATGGAGGCCCGACTAGGCCAGCCAGAGAAGGGGTAGGAAGAATTCCAAGCATCCCGCTGCTGTTTGTGGAATAGAGAGAGAGGAACCAGTGATGCAGAATCAATCTGAGGCCTAGACTGAAGATGGAGAATCATGCTGCAACCGCTGCAGATGTTTTGGGAGCCCAGAAACACTGAGCCAGAGCTGAGAGCATTTTGTGACAGAATTGCATTGTGGTAGGATCTGAACCATGTACTTTGGGATGGGCTCATAATAAAGTAGCAAAGTAGCACTTAAAACACTGCATCCTGTGCTGTGACTCTCGGACAACAGAAAATGGAAGAGCTGTCATCCCTGGGTTGAGATCTCACTTGGGAAAGTGTCATGAAAGACTTTTTCTCTAGTGAGAGAGAGAGAGAGAGAGAGAGAACTTTATGGAAGGGCAGAGAGATGGTTCCTACCCCAAATCTGGTCAGAAATACCAACATGGCTAGATTTACCCGTATCCCTGTTCCCCCTTTGTCTCCTGGTTGAAAAAGGGAATATGAGATCTGTTGTAAGAGAAGGAGGGTGAGGGGATAAGATTGCCCTTAAATGATGCTTCTCACATTAAGCTCTGACCTTGTTAGTTAATAAATAAATCCTTTATATTCTTCATTTGTAGTTCGCCTTGCTTTTCCTGTGACAAGTTTTTTTCCCCAGTTTTTTCCCTCCAGGAGAGGTTGTGGGTGAATCTCTGGCATCCAGCCATGGTCAAACCGTGACACCAGGCTTTCAGGATCTTTATATTGTTATTAAGTTCACCTCCTCTAAACCTTTCTGAAAGTGGCTTGTGTTAGCCTAAATTCTCTTCCCATTAAAATCAGACTCCTCCGATTCCATTTGGTTTCTGACAATTCTAGTTTTTGCCAGTCTTAAACTTGGAAATACTCCCTTACCCTAAAGAATGCTGCTCAATAGATGGCTGCCTCCTTGGTTTTCTTGTCATGTACAAGTTATACAATTTGGAACACATTGGTACCAATAGGATCAAAACAGGTGCTGAGAACTACACAGTAAACTCAAGCATTAACTATGTTGGGTATTTAATTACTAGAATTGTTGTATTTTTTCACTAATTGAAGTAACACTGTCTCAAGCTGTTGGACAGAAGTGTATTTTGGTCTTACAGAAATCTATGTAAACACAGCCACACTATAGAATAAGGCAGTCCTTCTGCTATGGATCACAGAATCACAGAATCACAGAATAAGTAAGGTTGGAAAAGACCATAGAGATCATCAAGTCCAACCTATCACCTGTTACCTAAACTGTTGTCATCCTGCTACCAACACCCATCCTATCTATAACACACTACCTTAATATCTAGGTCATGCTACCAAGTACATCATCCAAACTTTTCTTAAACACCTCTAGGGACAGTGTCGTGGTTTGACCCTGGCTGGATGCCAGAGACCCACCCCAACTTCTTCTGAAGGAGAAAACTAAAAAAAANATTCTGCGGTCCTGGTTCTCTCTCTTTGGTCCATAGGTTTTCACCATGGTCAGTCCAATTCACAAGCAGCAGCGGGATGCCTGGAAGAACATCTCTACCCCTTCTCTCGTAGGCCTGGGGGCCTTCAAATCTCTCAGCCTCCCGACGCAGGTTCTGAGCTGGCACACTACATCTTACTACTGAACTTTTTTTTCTTCTCTCCCAAGTATGTTATTCTGCAGAGACGCCTGCCTTTATCTCTAACTTTGAAGGCCATGGCAGCACGGACAGCTCAGGCAAGAGCTGAGCTGTTAACCCCCTCGCTACCAGAGCAGCAGAAAAAACCCCTAAACCATAACAGACAGTGACTCCACCACATCCTTGAGTAGCCCATTCCAGTGGGAGATCATCCTCTCTGTGAAAAAGTTCCTTCTAATGTCCAGTCTAATTCTCCCCTGATGCAGTTTAAGACTGGATCCGTTCCCTTCTCCCCTGTGAACTCACTGTGTCACCAGAAAGAGCCCGCCTTAGACTTCTGGCACATTCAAGTCATTGCACCTGATAAAGTAAGTAACATTCTTCCTTACTTCTAGGAGAAACTGTCACCTTCAGGAAGGTGTAAGAATGAGTACATAGAAAATCACTAAACCGGTTCATGGTCACAAACTAATATACAACCTATTTATACTAAGCAGCTTGATCAACTTTCCTGTGAGCTGATGGTGGAAAAGTGTGTCCTTGCACAATTACATCTCAGACATGCATCCACCAGCATCAGTTTCTCTGTACAGTAACATCAAACTTGTTCCACAGCTAGTGCCAAATTCCGTATCCAGCTACTCCCATAAGGCCAGGATATAAATTTCAGACAACAGATTTCTTGACAGCCCAGACTGGCACACCCACTGACCTCATGGGGAGGTCTGCACATACTTCAAGGATAGAATATGACTTTTAAGTAGTAAATTGTTGTTTATCTGCCTTTTTACAGTCAGAGTTGCTGAGTAAGATGTGTTCCCCTTCCAGGTCTTTGCCTTTTCTCCCTGATGTCCTCCATCCTCTGTGCTCTTCTCCTCTCTTTCTTCTCATGCATCTCTACTTCCTTCTGTATTTCCTTCCTTGTCATAACTTTCAACTCCCACCAAAGTTGTTAAACAATAATTCTTTTCTCCACTTTTTACTTTGTTGTACAATGAGGAGGGTGGGAAGGACCAGTTAAACAAAGGGGTTTGACCATATAGGAGTGTGGAAGAGCATAGCAGGAGCAGTAACGTAAGGTCTTGTAGTATTTTACCAGAAGAGGAAACAAAGAGGAGAACAACACAGGCTTTGCCGCTTCCTTTCCTCTACAGTCCCACCCATGGTAGAACAGAGCCTGAGGGAACATTAAATCAACCACACACAGTGCAAACATTCAGTGCAAAATCAGGAGTGATTCAAGGGGAAGATTTTGAGAGAAACAGAGTGAAGAGGGTGGTAGCCAGCACACACCCCCACTCTTGAGTACGTCTTTGAAATTGGCTACGTCTTGACTCTGATTTTCACACTGCCTCGTTCAGTAACCAAGTGAACCATCAGATGAATTTCAGCTCACTCACACTAGATGTGTCATTCCTGCAAACACTTCTCTTTTCCATGTGGACCAACAAAAGTAGTCCCAGGAATTGATTCCCGTCCATGGAGGACAATGTACTATACTTGATAGCTGGAAACTCCTGCTTTGTCAACATGAACAGTCTAACATGAAAAAAACCCTCATAAAATTGCCCAATTTCTGGCCACTCCTGGCAGCTCCCATAAGGCTGCTCCCTCAGAAGTGACATGTTTGTGTCAGGGATCCCAGTAGTCCACATAGCAGCTACAGGACTTCATGAGAATGAGGGCTCACCTGCACCCACTATTTCTGGAGAAAGCTACTGCATATAGCTCTTAATCCCTGTCTTTGGGAACTCCAGAAGGTTGGGCATTCCCTAAGTTTACAGCATGAGCATCTTCCCTTTATTAAGGAATTCTGTCCAGTTCTGGACTCCCCAGTTTAAGAAGGATGTTGAGCTGCTTGAGAGGGTCCAGAGAAGGGTGACAAGGATGGTGAAAGGACTGGAGAACAAGCCCTATGGGGAGCGGCTATGGGAACTTGGGCTGTTCATCCTGGAGAAGAGGAGGCTCAGAGGTGACCTCATTGCTGTCTACAACTACCTGAGGGGAGGTTGCCACCAGGTGGGTGAGGATCTCTTGTCTCAGGCTGACACCAGAACGAAAGGGCATGGTCTCAAGCTACGCTAGAAGAGGTCTAGACTGGATGTTAGGAAGAGGGTTTTCATAGAGAGAGTGATCGATCATTGGAATGGTCTGCCCAGGGAGGTGGTGGAGTCGCCATCCCTGGAGGTGTTTAAGAGAAGACTTGATGAGGAGCTCAGTGACATGGTCTAGTTTGTCTAGTTGGTGGGGAGTTGGACTTGATGATCCTATGGGTCCCTTCCAACTCAGAATAACCTGTGAACTGCTTAAAAAAGCACAGTCAGCAAAAATTAAGATGAGAAATTTCAATGCAGTGTAAATACCTGTAACAACTATAGACAGGGATAACAGGAATGGAGAGACCTGCGATAGACCCTACATACTTTAGGCAAGCTTTAGTAGATTTTGCAAAACTCTGGTAAAAGATGCATAGCAATGAAGTTGAGGTGCATCATCCTCATGGCTGCTGGTCTGTCATGAAGTGGTCCACACTCCATTCCACTGAGCTCAGAGAGCTGCCACAAGAGAACTGAATGGACGGTCTGGGCCTAATTTACCCAAGAAAAGAAGAAACAGCTTTAGGAAAAACAGACTTACTGAATCTTAAGTTAAATGTGTTTGTTTTCATAACAGCAGGTGAATATTGTCAGAGGAGGAACTTCAATCGCAACCAGAGCAAGTACATTACTGTGACTTTAATTGAAGAATAATTAATTTGGAAGTAGCGGAACTTACATCTTCTCAGGTTGTTCATTATACGGCATTTGTATATAATCATTCACATATACACAGCACATCTTGGGACTCATTAAGCATTTCATTTTCCTGTTTTTAAAAAGGAGCTTCTTGCTGTTAAATTACTCACAGCCATCCTAGAATCCACCAGTATTTATATAGATTTGCCAAAATTTATATTAACAGCAGAGGTGCTAACGGATCAGTAAAACGGTTTTCCTTCAGGTCTATACAGGAATTCTCTGTACTTTCCTGAAGGAATCTAAAAGATTATCCACAACATTTAACAAAAGTAGATTCATTATCAAATAAGTTCCTTTTGTGCCAATACTACAGCTTTTTAGGTTATAATTGTAATGGTGGTTGTGTCTTTGTCTCTCGTACATAGGAGCATGTGAGCACATGCACACACTGACACAGCACACCAGATATTGTTATGACATAACCACTTTCTATGACTATAATTAGCCAGCTCTGTGAAACTGCTAAAGCAAAAAGCCTTAAATGGTTGGTTTTTTTATCTCTTTCCAGCCTGTAGCATGCCTGGATAAAGGTCCCTGCCATCAAGTGATGATTTCTGTATTTCATTGGCAAATGAAAAATCCATCAGACATCCTGCCTGTGTGACAGGATCTGGTGCTCCACTTACACAGGACACTGAGCAAAGCCACCAGCTAGCCCACCCTGCAAATTCTCAGTAGTTGCAAAACGTGCAACAGGTGAGAAAACTCTGAAAGCCTGAAGGGACACTCAGTGCCTGCTGTCTTCATGAAACTCAGATGTAATACTGCATAGCCACCTTTACCCAGCAATTTTCAGTTTAAAGAGAGTCTTCATTAGGACCCAAAAGCATGACCTACTACCTTGCCCAAGGTGTAACCCTCAGGATCCCACTGAGTTTTTGCCAGGAGAGAGAGTCACAGGAGCACAAACAGATGTGTAATGGGTACCAAAGCAAGTCTGTATCTCAAGCTACGTCCAGGATGATCTGCAGTGAAAATTACACATATTGGCTAAAATTGAACAAGAAATAAATGTATGAGTGCTGGACTCAGAGAACATAAGGGCACTCAGAAAGTCATAAGAATTTCTGAGTGTTTGTCAGGGACATGGAACAGTGACAGTGTAATTATACTGATCTAGAACCAGTGGAATGTTTTCAAGAATATCTGTCAAGCTAATGGATGCAGAGATTCTTAATATTGCATTTTTATGGCTTCAAAATCACTGTTCAGCAGCAATTGTTTTTTCTTCAGATAGGTGAAATTTGGACTTCTAAATATTTTCTTCAGGATTTGTTTTCTTAAAGAAGAACCTGAATAGACATGTTATTAACCTGTACTTATTTAACTTACTGAAGAAAAATTTCAGGTGTTGTGATTATGGATGCAGTATAAGAACTTATTATACAGTGATCCCCTGGAATTCACTGGGTGTGGGTCTGGGCACGTCCCGCGAGTTATGAAATTCGTGAAGATACCGGACTCATGAATATTCAACTACTCCCCACCTGTATCCACACACCCTCCACTAATAAGGTCTGGAAGGGCGGTCCTGGGAGTGTGGCTCACACTGTAACACCTCATTAAAGCAGAGGAAGTGCCCTTTCGTGCTTCCCCGCCGCGAAATCTGGGATCCAGGACATTCTGCACACGTGCGCGGTCTCACAACTCACTGAAAATCCAACCATGATTAATTAAATGCGTGAATATGCAAGCCATGAATATGAGGGGGATCACTGTAGTTAACATTCTTAGTTACAATTTTTTCTTACTATTACAAGATGAGAAGCACCTTGGAATTTGGGTTATGTGCATGAGTTTCTCCCAAAATTTGCTTATGTCTGTTAATATTTTTGTCTCCAAGGCAGCATTCCAGATTTCAGGAAAGGCAAACAATGAGGTCTGCAATCCAGCAGGATTTTGTAGCTGCTTTAGATGTTTCCATGTAGCTTTAAAAAAGCTAGTTATTTCAGTGGCTCTATACATTACAGAGACTAATATATTAAATCACATTAATAGATTAAGTCCGTGTGCTGAGGGACACATGGCTAAGCAAATCACTTGAAAGTGACATTCTTTACCTGGTTATTGTGGCCAGGCATTCTCAGGTTCAATATATTTCTCAGCATGTGGAATATAAGATATGATAATTTCATATCTTCATCTGCGTTTTTAAAACTCATTCATATAAAGATGTCAAAGGTAAACCCTGAAACTGGAGCATGCATTGTATCAGACTTTTATATCTGACTTCGATAATCCCTACCCTATTTGCAGTCCTGATAACATGCTTTGTTGTCATCTTAGAATCTCTAATTACTTCTATCCATTACTTCTCTTCATCTTCTTGTCCCTTCTTGTGAGCAGCATGCTTGGTATTTTTGAGGAACAGACTCGTTTCCCGACAGGAAATATGTTTCATATTAAAACTGCTGCTTTGGTTGTCTTGATTGTATATCTCCAAGTGTATTCCTAGTTTAGTCTCTCATATTTTGCATATTTCTCTTTAAACTTGCCCTTTATACATGCAACAATCTTGCCTATGGTAGATTCATTATTTACTTTGAACTGTACTGCCTCTAGTCATCCCTTCAAAAATGTTGGCTGCCTTCACCTCTCTGATCACTTCCTCCTCTATCTTTAAGAGGAAATACCATGCACGATTTGTACTTTTAAAGCCTCTTCCTGCAGAAAGCTACCTGAAAACTCCAGCATGCACACGAACTGATGAAATTGTGAAGGTGTTTGTGAACACACAGATTGAATTCTTCAGGCATGAGCCTGATACACAGGCTGCCTTGTTTACCTACCAGGGTGCTGCTCTTAGCATATCTGTGCTAGCAGACTTCTTATTCCCAGCCTTGTCTTTCCACTCTTGCTGCTGGCATCCTCCTGGCAATTGAGGAATCTCTTTGCCAACTGCTTTTGGTCTTCATTGAAAACGAAAGACAACGCCAACATTCAGTGGATGTATTTTACTTCTGGGAAAAAACTAAGCAATGCGAACTCTCTAAGCAGGTTAAGCAGTCTCAGGAGCTAAGACAAAAGCATGCTAAGTGTCCAATCTAACTTGCACATGGCCTTAAACAACCCATGTCTTCCAGCCCTTTGTTCATAGAAATTTCCCATGTAGCAATTTTGGGGCAGGGAAAAGCTGTCCAATATTTTGTATACATAGGAGCTGTGAAGCTCTCTGTTCAGACAGAAACATTTGAGGAACAAGTGACCCTTGTAACAGGATATGTGTGATCCCAAAAGGCAGTGCATCTACTTAACCAGATGACACTGCAGTTCTGCATATATTATCATAAAGATTGGTACAGGAAGGGATTTAACTGAGAATGCAAGTTATCCTGCAGAACAAAGGTGAGCTGAAGGTAATGGCACTTGAGCTATTGCTCCAGCATTCTAATGACGGGACATCAAAGTGAACCCTGGAGTCTGATGAACACAGGAGAAGCCTGAATTGGACTTGATGATCAGCTGCTGCATCTCATATGTTGTTCGTGCTAAATTCACCACTGAAAAAAGTCAACAGTGAGAGAGCAGAGTGGTTTTAACCACTTAGTTTAAAAATAAATTTCTTTTTTCTGAAGCCTTAAGTGCCTTTATTCTACACATTAGATAATGCTGAATAAAGAGTGTTCATACTGCTAAAATAAATACCAACTAATTACAACATTAGAAGGCACTTAAAGCTTAACAACTGTTTGTAGCTGTATTCTGAGCCATTTTAAGGTTCTTGTTTAGGCAAGAGGAGAAAAGCAAATGTTTCAAAAAATGAAATGATTGTTGTGAACACCCCTAGGAGACTAGATAAGGAAAATTCCCCCTCTGTTTGTTGCATTTTGAGCAAAGGGAAAAGAAAAGGTTTCCCTTTCCACCTTGGGTTTCCTCCACATTATCAACATCCTTAGAGATGTCTAGTACTTGCCCTCTGCCACAGCAGGCTCACATTTGAGAAGTAGAATGTGGGTAATTTCAGTGTAGTTGTTTTTATATCTATTGGCAGATGAGGTTAATGTATTAACATGTTTAAGCATGGATGGTTGCTGCTGCTCTTCACTGGATATCTTCAGACTCTGAAATGTGCTTCTGCTGAGATTTTCAAATGTCATTTCAAGTCATGCCTGTAATTCGTTGAAACAGCCCAAACCGGGTCTGGGTACAGCACCTGCCTTCTGCAAATTTGGTATTTGCAAGGTATTTCAGTTATGAAAACTTGTAGTCAGTAGTTGCATCTCTCCTTTTCTGTTCAGAGTAAGGTATCCATTTCCTACTGGTTTATTTTTGTCCCATGTGAGAGAATAAAATGAGTGCATAACCTGATTAATTTCCCAAAAGATAATTTCTTTTTTAACTTCTAAAGAGTCTTATCAGATGTCAAAAATAGAAGAGGTTTGGATGTTAGGGCTCAGTGCTGCACCAACAAATGTGAATGTCAGTTCCATGGTGATGAGATAGAATAAAAAGTGCAGAGAACAAGACCCTTTACAGATTGCACCCATTTCATTCATTTATCTATCCAGAGCTCAGAACAAAGAGAAAATAAAACCATTCTTGTTCCTCTAATAAAGCACATCACTTTTTTCCCCTAATGCTGTTCGGAGATCGTGCTAATCAGGAGGTCTTTCTACTCGTATTATCTTTTTATTTTATGTGGAAAGAACATTTTCTTCAGCAAGGTGAACTTCCTAAAAGCTGTTTCTCTACTCAGCCGTAACAATTGTCAAATGAATGAATTAATTATTTGTTTTAGAGGGGGAAAAAACATTTCATTCAAAGTAATTTGCAGCTCGCTCAGTTGCTTTGGTAATCTCAGATACTTGTCTCCCTCAGCAGCATATGTAGACTCTGATTCATGTGAGTTCATGTAAGCCATGTGGCTCCCTGTGAGTCGGAAGTGGGGATGAACTAGCCAACAGACATGCCTGACGACATTTAGTTTCTGGGAACTCAAAAAACCCTTCCCACCTATATCTTCATTCAGTAGTAATGTGACTAAAACTCTGCCTATTTAACACATATGTAATCATGCCTGCAAGGACATTGTAACTATTGTCCAGTTGTATTTTTAATGAAAAATTACTGGTTACCATGAACTCAAATTGCAGGCTTAACTGTGCTGTTTCTGTTTAAAGATAAAAAGAAAGCACATGTATTACTATTCCTAGTAAGTTCATTGCTCCCTGGACTTCCTTGTACAGGAAACAGATGGAAACCAAGATGTTCCAGCTATCAGAGAAATATGACAAGCTGCCTTTTTTCTTTCTTTGTTTTTGGAAGACTTAAGTTTCCAAATTCCCTGTAGAAAGACAAATTCACAGAGAAGGGTAAGAAATCAGGGAAAGGCAGGCAGGGAGCAAGGGAGGGAGCGAGGGAAGGAAGGAAGGAAGGNATTCGGTGTTTAGACAATCCAAGGCAAAAATAAGAGGGAAATATTCACAAAATTCTTCCTCAAGACCTTTGCTTTAAGAATGCACCTTTTCCTCCTTTGGACTTGAGACCTTCAATGAAGCATTTTGTCAGGTAGAAAGTAAGATTTTTGCACAGGAGCAGTGCAAGGAAAAGGCAAATAGTCAGTGAGGGATGTCAAATTACTTTTTCATCCATGCACAAGGTTCTGGGTGCAGCAGATCCACATGCACTCCTGCTTTGGACACAATTCTGTGGACAGCTGTGCTGGTGTTTCACACTATCCAGGGAAGACTATCTGCTGAAAGCAGTGGAAAAGCTTAAGAGTGTGAAGTGGGAAGCTTGAATCTTCAGTATGAAAGAATAAACTCCAGGAAAAACTCAGAAGTTTTAACAAATCAGCTATGGTGCAGCACAGTGCATCACAGCAGTTTTCAATTCATATTTTCTGTTTACACTTTGGTACTGCCCTAAGGTTTCAGTTTGGACTGAGTCCCAAAAAGAGTACCAGATGCACTTGGGTGTGCATTCTACACAGATGGGCCTCCCTGTTCCTCTACTGTCATCAGAGCTTACTGCCCAAGTTACCGTAGCTACCAAAAAACAAGCTGTGAGGAGAGATAGCATGTCATCACAACACACAGCTGGACCCCAGAGGCCAAGTACTCCTGGACCCTACAGTTAGATGTAAACATAATGGCTAGCATTGTATAAGCACAGAGCACTAGAAAGTTTAGAGCTCAAGTAGCTTCTGGTCAAAAAGACGAATGGGGTAACTACATGTAACCACAAAAGCTGCTTTATGAAAGCTGAATTTTATACAGGATCTGTTTGTGTTTTTCCAACCTCCTAATCCCAAATAATTCATTTTCCTTAACATCACCCACAGCATCCATTTGTCAGTCAAAAGCCTTCATAGTTCATATACTGTTCAATTACAGCTTCACTCCTGTCATATCAACCACAGGGTAGCTGTGGCCATGTTTTTGAGAACATATTATTTTGATACCATATGACTTCTATAATTTTGGGTATTTGCCTTACCAGAAGGACAGAAATGCAAGTGAAATGTCCTTTGCCTGGAATCTTCCCACAGGCTGAAGATTAAGCACTCACAAGATGCAAACCTGCAAAGTGAGGTCACAGACATGACAGAAAAGATCTTTATCTCGACATAGATTAAACATAGGTTAAAAATTGATGGATTGCCCATCTCTTGTGTGATGGACACAAAGACAAGGCACTTCAATTTGTGATACAGCTGCTCATGGGAACACTGGAGCAATGTTCACAGGTTCACAGGTTATTCTGAGTTGGAAGGGACCCACAGAATCATCTAGTCCAACTCCCAAGCGAACACTCTCCCACCAACTAGACCATGTCACTGAGCTCTTCGTTGAGTCTTCTCTTACACACCTCCAGGGATGGCGACTGCACCAGCTCCCTGGGCAGACCATTCCAATGAGAGATCACTCTCTCTGTGAAAAAACTCTGCCTAACATCCAGTCTAAACCTCCCCTGGCGTAGCTTAAGGTTATGTCCTCTTGTTTTGGTGTCGTCAGCCTGAGAGAAGAGATCCTCACCCACCTGGCTGCAACTTCCCCTCAGGTAGTTGTAAACAGCAATGAGGTCACCTCTGAGCCTCCTCTTCTCAATTCCCTAGTCCAACTGACCACACTGTTCTTAATACAGGCCAGGATGCCATTGGCCTTCTTAGCCACCTGGGCACACTGCTGGCTCATATT
>WEKX01017860.1:52405-67819 GCA_013390025.1 Pitta sordida
TCATCAACCAGGCGAGTCACCAAATCATAAAAGGAGATCAGGTTGGTCAGGCAAGGCCTGCCTCTCCTAAATGTGTGTTGACTAGGTCTAATGTCGTGGTTATTTTGCAAGTGCTGCATAATATCATTCAGGATTAACTGTTCCATGAATTTACCCAGGACTGAGATCAGGCTGACAGGTCTGTAATTGCTCGGATCATCTTTCCAACCCTTCTTGTGGATGGGTGTCACATTAGCCAATTTCCAGTCTTCCAGTACATCACTGGTGAGCCAGGATTGTTGGTAAATTATGGCGAGTGGCTTGGCAAGTTCATCTGCTAGTTCTTTCATCACCCTTGGATGGATCCTTTCTGGTCCCATGGACTTGTGAGGATCCAAGCCGCTCAGTAAATCTCTTACTGCCTCCTCCTGGATTACAGGGGGGTTATATTGCACCTCTACTCCTGCCGTCAGCCCACAAGTCCAGTTTTCCTGCAGGCAATCTGTCTTACTGTTAAAAACAGAGGCAAAGAAGGCATTCGTTCACAGAGTTTCTGCATGGTAGTCTTTCCTGCCTTGGACATTAATCAGAAAAATCATGCCATACCAGATCTCCATTCAAAATATCAAATTCTGACTAAAAGACTATCTTAAAATATTGAGACTCTAAAGGGAGATTGTAAATGTTTCTTTGTTCATTTGAGTTTTCACAGGTCTGGCATGGAAACTGGTACAAATTGTTTAAGTGTGGCTTGCATAACTAGTGAAATGTGAATCCACTGGTCACAATGGTTTTCTTGTATAATAACAAGTTCTTTACAGATGTGGGATTTTTTTTTTAAATGCAGTTATGCAGTTCCTTAATAATTGTACTTCTGTCATTTCTTAGCTCCTTTAAATATACTTCTCCTCAAATCCAAGGATAAGACCTTCACTTTGAGAATGATAGAGCACTGGAGCAGGTTGCTCACAGAGATTGTGGGGTACTCATCCCTGCAAATATTTAAAAGCTGTCTGGATATGGTCTCGGACCATGAGCTCTAAGTGGCTTTGCTGGAGCAGGAATGTTGGACCAGAAGATCTCCAGAGGTCTCTTCCAACCTCAACCATTCTGTGACTCTATAATTCTATCTACTGATAGTACAGCTTTTCAGACTGCAATATTCTCCACACACGCTATAGTCATGAAAGTGTGCTATTCTATTCCTGTGTTAACCAGGAGACCCTTAATATCTTCCCTCTAGCTCAGAAAGATAGAAGAGCTAACCAGAGAGAAAGAGAAGGGAAAAAAGTTTATGAATAATAAATATTATAAAAATTCTTTTTTGGAGTCCACTGTGTCTTTTTTCTTTTATTATTTGAACGTATTTTCTTTTCTATCATACTGTGATTTTGAATTTTTAACTTTTACTGGCTTATTGCAATTTTTGTAAATTTTCCATTACTTCAAAATCACCTTGAGTATTTATAGTACACCAACTCTCATTGGATTGGGTTGTGACTCAAGTCACAGACATGACATACATGAAATGCGTTACTCCTGAAGTTTGTGACGCAATGACACGTCTCTGAGTCAGACTTCCTTTTTTTTTTATTCATCTAGTGGGTGGAATACAAATTATTGCTAGCCTATACAGTGTCAGACATTATAGTAGGGCAGATCAAGAGATGTCTCTCTCTAATCCGTAGCTCTGTCCAAGATGATTAAGTAAGCTCATTATTTATTTTTTTTTTTTAACACTGAATTCCAGTAACCCCTGGGAAACATAGTCTAATTCACTACAATTCAGCTGTAACCCTCCTTCCAGTCTGGTGTCTGTTTAAAGCTCATCTGCATTCAGAATTATGTCTCTCTTATCTGCCTGGCACTGATTTAAGGTGGTAGATCCATATATGAAACACATCACTTCAAATAATTTGGCAACTCTATTACTCTGAAACTTGTTTTTTATCAAATGTGACATTTCCTGTGTGTGAGACCATAACTCGCTTTAACACTACTGTGACCAGTAACTTGCTGTTGCTTTTCCATTTCATCCTTTAACAGACATTTAATGCCAAAACAGGGTAGGACGAGGCAATAGCTCATGTTAAATATTGCAAGTATTTAAATCCCTCCATTGATAAGAAGGAAGGGCTGCTTGGTGTTCTCTACCAATAAGGGGTTTAAACAAAGAGCTTCATTGAGCTGAATGCCAGATTCTCATCCATGATCAAGCACTGCCTGGCTTCATCTCAGGAAGTGGCTGAACATGTGGAGATAGTTAGCTTCCCAGTGACGGGAGACTCAGGATCTGAAAGCAAGTCTGCCACTAAAATCCAACTGCTGCAAACCCAGGAGAAATGAAAGCTGCTGAATCCATATAGGAGTATCCACAAGGACCCCACTACATCCCAAACTTGCTGTTCTTAATTTCCCTGGTGCATGGGTGATATTTGTGTATTGTAAAGGTCAGGAGGAAAAAAAGGGAGCTAGAAATGAGAAAGAGCAATGATCAGATGCCAAAGAAATACCCTGCACACCTGGTTTGCACCTAGTCTAATGCTCTCAAAACTAGGGAACAGCATACACCCTGACATTTGTAAGGTAAATTGAAAGGTTCATGAAGAAGTCAAAGTTGTGCAATTTGAAGAATTATCATAAATTACTGAGCTTCAAAGGGATTTTGACATCTGTAAATCATAACCAGAGTGGGAGACAAGCAGGTTTACCATAGACAAAAATAAAATTCATATCCCCATATGTTCAGCAGGTAAATAAAACATTGCTCTAAGGACCACAAGATATTTTGAGGGAGGTCAGAAATATTCAGGGGCAGGTTTTGTTTCAAGAAGACTTGCTCCCCAAAGTTCAGATGTGCATTTTCCCTGGTTCCAAAATTGGTACCAGCTGCAGTTTTATTTAATGTTTTTTCTTGCTTTCCTTATTTTCCTAATTTGGATATGCTAATCAAAACCAATAGAGCTCTTTCTGAGTAAGCTGGAATAAGAAAATTGGCACTCACTAAGCACTTTTGTACTGATAATATGGAGTGAAAACTGATTCCCTTCACTAACTATGTGATGAAGTTAAATGATTTTTACAAATTTGAAGCAAGTGTTTGAGAAATTATCAGAATAAAGTCATTTTCCTCCTTTCTTAACCAAAATCTGTAGCACATAGGACAAAGCTGCAGCAATATAATCTAAAAATCTCAACATTCATGCTGGTTTTATCAGGAAGAAAAAGCAGTCATTGTGAAATAAGAACTTTATTCTGTACCCACTTTTATGTAGATGTATTACCTTTATATCCATATGTGAGTCAGTTTCACAGTGCACTTGTCCTGTGCATAAAGTTAAAAATAAAGGCCCAGCTCCTCAGACATGCACTGAACAGTATCCAAGTACATAATTTTTAATTACGTTGATCTAAAAAAAAACTAAGCTTCTGGTCAGGAATTAGGAACAGGAACCATATTGCTCAATATTGGGTGTCTACTCCTGCACTACTTGTCATGACTCACTTTCCAGACAATGCAGGTCCACCCAGTACGATCACAGATTCAGAATCATGGAAGCATTTAAATTGAAAAAGGCCTCCAAGTTCATTAAATCAAACTTTGACCAATCACCACCTTGTCAACTAGACCGTAGCACTAAGTGCCACATGCAGTCATTTGTTAAACAATTCCAGGGATGGTGACTACACCACTTCCCTGAGTAGTTCCTTCCACTGCTTGATAACCTTTTCCATGAAGAAATTCTTCCTAATGTCCAACCTGAATCTTTCTGGCACAGCTTGAAGTTGTGTCCTCTTGTCCTAGTGCTACTTGCCTTGGAGAAGGGGCTGATCCCTACCTGACTACAACCTCCTTTGGAGCAGTCGTAGAGAGTGATAAAGTCTCCCCTGAGCCTTCTCTTCTATGAGTTAGACCCCCTCCAGCTCCCTCAGCCACTTCTCATAGGACTTGTGCTCCAGAGGCTTCACGAGCTCCTGTGACCTTCTCTGGACACACTCCAGCACCTAAATGTCTTTCTTGTAGTGAGGGTCCCAGAACTGGACACAGGACTCAAGCTGTGGTCTCTCCACTGCTGAATACAGAGGGATGATCCCTGCCTTGGTCCTGCTTGCCACACTGATACCTATCTGATACCAGCCAGGATGCCACTGACCTTTCTGGCTACCCAGTCACACTGCTGGCTCGTGCTCACCACTGCCAAGCAGCAGCCTCACATCCTTTTCTGCCAGGCAGCTTTCCAGACACTCTGTCCCAAGCCTGTAACACTGCATGGGGTTAGTGCAACCCCAGTGCAAGACTTGGCACATGGCCTTGTTGAACCCCATACTACAGGGCTTGGCTCATTGATCCAGCCTGAAGTAGTTTGCAAAGGTCGATGGTCATTTCAAGATCAGATTAATCTATTGAGAACAAGTTGTGGTTACTGTATTGATGATCTTTCCTAGTTCTGAGGTAACTAAACCTCAGAAATAGACACCTTCATTAACAGTATCCACAATTTGGATTAATTCCTCCTCTTTTTTCTCCTCAGGAAACAAGGACAGGAGCTAGCCAATATCTGGAACACTTATTGCTTTTCATGAGCTGAGAAATATGGTTGATGTTTGTGGTAAATGAATGCATTTTTCTATGTTATGGACCAATATATAGTAAATACTGTACGTCCATATATGACTGCTTACAACATATGAGCAAAACTACAAAGATATAGAGGAGTTGTTCCCAGTTAGTGCCAGAACCCTGTTTCTGTCTGGCCCAGCAGACCAATAGTACAATGTCTGAAGTGGATGAATTGTAGTTTTGATGAGACACATATTTAAAACTTAGGCCAGATACCAGTAGGGGAGAGCTGCTGGGTATCATCTCCACAGATCTCAGCCAAGTCCCCATTTTAATCTGCTTATGATATTTTTTGCAGGATGCCTGCATATCTGAGCTCACTGGGATACTGATGTGAAAGACAGATAGGTTCACAGGTTATTCCAAGCTGGAAGGGACCCACAGGATCATCTAGTCCAACTCCCCACCAACTAGACCATGTCACTGAGCTCTTNCGTAATGTCCAAAATGAAGAACCTGGCACTTAGACTTGTTAAATCTCATATTATTGGAGTCTGCCCATTTCTCTAGCCTGTCAAGGTCCCTCTGAAGGGCCCTCCCACCCTCTGGCAGTTTGACATTTGCCCCCAGCTTGGTATCATCCGCAAACTTGCTGGTGATGGACTCAATTCCCTCGTCCATATCGTCAGTAAAGATGTTGTACACTGCCGGGCCTAATACTGACCCCTGTGGGACTCCACTAGTGACTGGCTGCCAGCTGGATGTGGCACCATTCACCAATACTTTTGCAACTTGTCCATCCAACCATTTCTTAACCCAACATAAAATGCTTCCATCCAGTCCATGCTCTAAGAGTTTCTCCTGAAGCTTATTATGGGAAACCGTGTCAAAGGCTTTGCTAAGGTCCAAGTACACAACATCCACGGCCTTTTTATCGTCAACCAGGTGAGTCACCATAGGTATTTAAAATGCCACTTACTCTGTAAATATGATAACCATAATTGTAAGTCACCTCATTGGTCAGATCTTGTATTGTCAGAAATCCACTTCTGTTCATACTCCAGGAGACAGAGGAGATGGGTTACGAACTAGACAGTTCCACAGATCACTCTTTTTCAAAGCAGATAACCTCTCCATCTCTCATTATATTGAGTATAATCATTGTTGCAGAGATTTAACAAAACCAGGAAAGATGGAATGCTTCTGGTGACGAAGACACTGAGTGAATGATACAGATGCAGGCAGTGGTTTGTGCAAAAAAGCTGTCCTGCCCTCTACCAGCTGCCATGGAGCATCCTGTGAACACCTTGTCATCCCAAGGGGATGTCAGAGGAAGCGGAGTCATGACCTGTTCATCCACCGGCTGCCCAGCACTGGCTGACAGAGTTTCTGCAGGCACAGTAGGATGTGATTATGAACACAAAAGGCCCCCAGGATGAATTCAGAGGGGCCCCAGCTATGCCCACCAATCTTGCATCCAAGCATTTTGTATAGCTCCCTGAACCCTTCCTTTCTTTTGTTTTCTAAAAGCAAAAGTAAAAATGTTGTAAGGCATCCAAGATGCTTATGATGAATGTATAATAATAGGTAAGATAAAACAATGTTTCTACATTATACACAATTTAGATAAACAGAGGTTTCAGCCCTGCTTTATGGATATTAAAAAAGCTTTAGGGCCATTTTTGTTTAGAAATCACTAATTGTGAAAATTACATTCTTTCCTGTAGCGTGGAGATAAGATGTATAAATAATTGTGCATGTTAAAATCTGCTGCATCCTCTTTTAATTAAGTATTACTAAGCTGCAATCTTTCCTATGTCCTGTAAGTCAGTCACAGCTGACTTCCCCAGATTTCTGCTTGTTCAATAGTGGCCAAGTGTTAACACAGTCAAGTAAAACAGGAAACACCATAAACTTTCAAACAAATTTCACACTTCTTTGGTGCCCTGAAAAGAGCTTTTTGTTTAATCTGTGTCTAAATTTCCCTTAGTTTCTGGGATCATTCCAGCTTGAATAGAAACTGACAGACACCTGAACCTCAAACGAAAGTATTATCTTTCTCTCTGTTTCACGTCTTCCAGTGTGAGTTCAGTGAGTCAATTACATAAACTTTGTTCTTTTGTCACTGAATGAACTGTAGACTGGCAATGAGATGAACTTTCAACTTTAGAGATGAAAAACCACTTCTAGGTGGCGGAAAATATAGCTTCCCAAAAACATAGGTACAGAAAGAGACATCTTTTCTGTAGGAGCTGTTATTATTACTGAAGGAACCAACACTGTAGCACTTGGTTACAGAAGGAAATAGAAATTTAAAACAATGAAATAGAAGAAACGTCTGTGCGACTGAACCATGTTATTCAATATAAAATTCTGTTCAATAGCTCCCATAACGTACTGGTTTTAATCAGCTTGAGGGTGGTCTAAATGGCACCTTGGATTATAGTATTACAAACATGGATGGACTAGTTAAAAATGTCCTGCAGGACCCTCTTCTTCTCTCTTTGCCATTGCCTACTATCACTTGAGAACTGACCAGAAAATATATGATTTGGCCCTTCTACTAAAAGGAAACCAATGTGATTAGTTGAGGTCAGTAAGTAAAAGGGGTTTTTAGAGAGGAAAGAAATTTGGTTTGGGACAAACCAGAACTAAATTTGTCTGAGTTTTGTAGGGAAATTAACAAAGTGAAAAAATGTGTTTTGGCTCAAGCTTTAATGTTTCCTGTAATCTGGAATGAAAAGTTTTCTCTCATCATCGGATTGTTTAATTCTGCTTAATTTTGGTTGAGTGGGGGGGTTTGTTTGTTTTTTAATATTGGTTTAATGTTGCTTAAATGAAGTATCAAACTGGAATAGTTTTGTTGAGATGAAGTGAAAAGTACAAAAACTGAGCACTTCTGACCTAAAGAGCTTTGTTATTACTTAGTTCTTTCCTTTTTGATCCTCCTCTTTCTTTTCAAGTGAGACCCATTTGACAATTTTAGTCTGAATTTTCCAACAAGAAGACTGTTTTTAAAAACAGCATGTTGTAAGCTGTTTGCTACTGGTAAATACTTGAATTGTACAATTCCTTGCATGAATTGATCCTATGCTGAAGGCAGTGTCTCTCCACTTTCCCCGTCAAAGGTTCTGCCTTTCTAGTCTACAGCAGAATTACATGACAGTCAGGTTCTAAAAGAGATATTACTCTGATAACCGTGTTCTCGCCATTGTTCTCCATTCCTACTGCTATTTCAGTGCCTCTATTCAATGCGGGATGGTAATGACTCCTTCAGCTGAAACTAGCACCTTGTGTTTTGAGATTTGGTACCTAAGGGCTGTCCTGGGCCAAGAAGCAGCAGGAAATGAAGTAGGTTATGATCCTTCACACTGTAGTTGAAAACGTAGCACCAAAGAAAATGACAGAAGAAATTGGCACAGACAATTTAATTTGCCATCTTAAAGACTAGGGAAGGCACCCATAGCAAACTTTCTGCACATGCTCTAGCAGGGGCTGTATTTTCTGGTGTTTCCCATTCTTTGACCACCACCATGTCCTGACCCAAGTACTAGAAATATAGAACATGGTCAAAATTATCATGTTCAGTGTGTAGCTTTCAGTTTATACTGAATTTTGACCTCTGTTCTGTTTGCTCTCTGGTTTATTTTTGTGGTGTTCTGTTAAAGCAATAATGGGGATGTACTATATTTTCAGGGTTTTTCCTGATGGATACTCAGATGTGATGCTTCTGAGGCAGGCATTGGTATTCAGAGCATGGTGTGCACTCACTGCCAGAAAGCACAGACCTTTGACAGTGTGCCAGGCAGGACTGCAAAAATACCTGCCTGTTTTTCAAGAACAAACCCCTGTCTCTGTTCGAAGGATAAAGTTGCTTGTTCTCTTGTTAATCAGGTTCTGTAACTGGAAAACTTTACTCTTTACTACAGTTGCTCTTGAAACATATTTTAATAGCTGCAGGGAAGCAATGAAATTAAATGAAAGGAGGATAGTAGGAACCACAAGGGAAAAAAATCCCCTCAATTTTGAGCTGCAGAGTTTGCTATGCAATGGTCTTCAGATGTGCAAACAAGCCACAGATGTGGAAAACATGACCACAGGTGAAGACATGATGATGGGTAATAGCGTGTTGATGCCTCTGCACACTGAAAACATCCACCTCCAGCATCTACTCCAACCAAAAGATTTTCCTGCTTTATCTGGCCACCCTCTCTACCTCTATAATCCTAGCACAGGGGGGGATTACTGGGGCAGTGCAGCCAGAGGTCTGGGACCTCTATAGCTGCCCAGGGAGGTGGTGGAGTCGCCGTCCCTGGAGGTGTTCAAGAGAAGACTGGATGAGGAGCTTAGTGACATGGTCTAGCTGGGGGGTGCAGGGCTGGATGACCCTGGGTCCCTTCCGGCTCGGAGTGGCCTGCTAGACTGTGAGGGATCTAGGTGGTGTTACGCTCTGGGATGTGCTCTCGGACTCTGTACGGGTGTTAGGTGGTGAGTTGGACTAGATGATCCTTGTGGGTCCCTTCCAACTCATAATATTCTGTGATTCTGTGATTCTGTGATCATCACAGCAAATGGGGATATTGTGGGAGCAAAGACTGTGACCTAAGCAGTGCAGGTTTCTTGTCCTTAGAGGCTCCCACTGAATCACATTCCATGTGCAATAACTCACAATATCTTTGGCCTATGCAACACCTTCAGGGTCACACCAAGTACCTTAGGAAGCGTGGCTCTGGACACAGAATCTATGGTTCATGCCTATATTAAAAGCCAGATGTCCACATATGAGCACCTAATGACCATTTGTGTATGAAGGTGCCCAGAGTACTTGCTTGTAAGCTGCCCACCGGGACACAAGATCTCCAGGGGGCCTGTACTCTTTGGGACTAGCAGCCAGAGGCTGGATAAGATACACAATATGCTCTAAAATACATACTTCTAGAAAAGTACAGCTGAGGAAAAAGTAATCTTTCCCACTCTGCCAGTCAGCCCTTTTCTCCTTCCTCATTTCATTGTCCTACTGTGGTGCAGCTGTTCTCATGTCTGTTTACTGATTTGTTTAGTCAGCAGGAAACAAGGTACGAATATATGATATTTTGCTGAAGAAAATTATTTTGATCCACAGATCTTCATATGGAAGACAGAATAAAATGGATTTTGTCGCCTGTCTCTGAAATCTGCCAGGGGTGTCTGCTTTACAGGTAGGTAATAGTCACTAGTAATATGCACTAGTTGTCCTGTCTAATGTTGTCTTCCAGACTTCATGGCTAGGAATCCACAAAAAAAAATTATTTTGCCCTGCCATACACTTTAATGTCCAGCAGTGCTTCATTCTAGGTAATGAGAGCCACTTCAAATACCACAGAACCATTATCTCCCATCTGGCAGCCAACATGGGCTGACACATGGTAGAAGTTACCAAGAAGTCACACAATGTTGGATGTGTCATCTAACCAGGAGTCAGTGTGAGGTGAAGTCTTCAGCATCTTCAGTCAGTGAAGATGCTGAAGATAGAGCACTGTGAATTCAGTGAAATACTTCCTTACCCTTCTACTTTGTAGGTGCAGTATGGTCAGGGTTTTCCTGCCAAGCAAATGCACAAAGTTTTCGATGAGGCTGTATCCCTTGCTAAGACTGCACAACTTTTTTCTTACCCAAATGATTCATTTCCTTTATGACTAAAGGTCTCTGCTTGCAATTTTCTTCCCATGTTAAACTCAATCACCCCTTATGCTTGCCTGGTGTTTGGGAGTTTCAGCCCTGCACAGAAGCTGTGCTAAACTATAGGGTGGAGGGAGGAGGTGGTAACTCTGTTCACACACCCCATTACCAGGTGTTGAACTACAGCTGTGGGAAAGGTAATTGCTTCATCTCTTCCTGTTCAGCTGTCAGTACAAACCCTCGGCTTTTACTTTCATCATCATGGGAAATGTTTTTTTATTTTTATATTTGGATGGTCACATGTTAACACATCCACATGACCTCAAGATCTTCTCTTTCTTTCAGTAAATGTATTTGCTATATAAAATCTATCTGATTATTGAGTCAACAAGAGAATCCGTTGCAATAAGTAGAGGATGAAGGACAATTCTTACTTTCATTTGCAATAGAATAAAAAAAAAGGGAAAAGAAAAGGGAAAAGAAATAAAAGGGAAAAGAAATAAAAACTTCCAATACAGGATAGTGATCATTCCTCTCTGAGGAAGAATCTGTCACTCCCAACTGGCTACTTCTATTGCAAGCAGCATTTTCCAAAGTATTTTCTTCCCTTATAATTCATAAACTTAAATTTTACATTAAATTGCAAGGCAGACATACATATATACCCACTCAAGGATGGTACTTTTCACCGTACTTGTTAAATTTTTTTTTTCCTCATGAGTTCATACCCAGAGGCAAAGAATGCAAAAAATACATTAGCTGGCTAGGTCAGAAATATAAACTGGCGCTGTTTCACAGCGGGTCCTCTGGTGGATACTGAATGCAGAAATGCTGCTGTTCCCGCAGGTTGCCAGCAGAGAGCAAAAGGTGCTCAGGCCGAAACCCTTAGCTCTCCTCGTGCCCTGGATGCACGTAGCTCAAGACGAAAAAAGTGATTCCTTATGTTGTATAGTTCGCAGTTTTCACAGAGAGCAGGTAGAGTCCAGCTACTTCACTGCAAAGAATATGGCTCGTTTAACACTTTCATACAGCTACTGAAAAAGAACTGACCCACAATCTGTGACATTGTGGGGAAGCAACTGTTGTGATTTATCAAGTTGAAGCCTGTGACAGCACTTGTATTTCATCCATCCTGGGGCATACCCCCTGTTTGTAAGATGATTGTATGATGCCACCACTAGGTCAACGTTGAGCCTTTAAGTGTGTTTCTTAAAAGGGACTAGTATCTGGGCTCTATGTTTTCATCAGTCTGTAGGCTGGAGCCTTAACTATTGTCCCAATCTTACATATAAAATCGCAGCTAATGTTAATAGCCTTAACTACTGGCTGTGACTGAAAAGGTTCAGGAAGGGGGTTTGCATTTCTTCGTTCTGCAGCAATGACACTGTTCGCCCTGTCCTGCTCAGAAATACTTTCACTTGCTACCATGTGAAACTTTTTACCACTTCATATTAGTAAAAGACATGAGAGAAAGGATATGGGCTGAGAATTGCAAGCAGTGATCAAATAGCAGTCAATGTGTGAGGAGGATATTGCCAGGGTCTCAGATCTCCATTGCCAACATTCCAAACCCGAGAAATAACTGGTATGTGTGTGACATGTCAGAGTGGGACCATAGGGTAAAGGTAACGTCTGAAAGAAGGTTAGGGTTTTTTGCCCATTTCTTTTTTATAACGAGTAAGAGCAGGTCTGGTATATATTAGTGTTTATGAACCAGACAGTAGTGAGCCTTTAGAAAGGGGATTTAGCCAGGCTCTTACAAAATGGCTCGTTAGTGTAAACTCTTCTCACATAAAGAGAGAAAATAAAGCAAGGCCTCTGCAGAGGTTTATGAGGTGAGCTGCCAACACCTGCTCTCTACTGCAGGCAGACAGGGGCCACCAGGCTTGTCTTGCAGAGTTATGTTAATGGGTGAAGCATGGACCCCAGCAAAGGATTTCCAATGAGCTAGCTCTGAACAGGAGAGGACAGGTATACAGCATGGACCCAGAGTCAGAAAGAGAAGATTTCCTCTCCAGGAGCACTTCATAACCATGAGATCTTTTCATACCTGTTTCATTACATGAATTATTATACAGTACTTCTGACAACCCTGATATCTGAACGGACAAAAGAATGAATGATTTCCAAAAACAGTTACTTCAAAGACAAACTAAAATATGTAAAATATGAGTTATCAAGGAAAAGAACAACCATATTCAGTTTTGCTGCCCTTGACAATGAAATATATATTGCTGTGGGCTAAATCACTCAACCTGGGGGCCAGAACCAAGGGAAAAATATTTTTTAAATTATTCAAAACATTAAGTACCTGTAATCTCATATATATGTAAATTTAAGGTGGAAGTCTTGTCCTTAAGTGCTTTTAGGGAGATATTAAGTTACTATTTTTATCCAGATTTTTTTCTTATGACTTTAGTCTACTCAGTCCATAGATATTTCCATCTGAAATTATTTCTGGTATCTCATTCTGACCATAATATAAATATTTGGTTGATGCAGTCTTGATCTGAACTGAATTCATCTCGCCTGACTCTTTCAATGCTCTGTACCTCTGCAAGTAAGTTGTTTGGAGTTTGATATGTGGATTAAAATTAAAAGTTTGTGGATCTATTTTTTAAAAAGAAACCAAAACTAAAAAACAACTTGTATTTTCTTCATTCCTTTAATTGGAATTGAACAATGCTGGTTCAAAATATCATGTGAACCATAATGTAATGAGGAAATCCTGGAAAACTTTGCAAACATTTCTCCTCTTTTTGAAGGTGATATCATTTTGCTCATTTCATGCTTACGTCTTGAGCCTCAATATGGAACTTGAAAGTATTGAGCAAATAATTAAAAAGACTATAGCTGTCAACAGTATCACAGTATTAGCAAGGTTGGAAGAGACCTTGGAGACGATCAAATCCAACCTGTAACCCAACACCAACCCATTGTCTAAACCATGGCACTAAATGCCTCATCCAGCCTACTCTTAAACACCTCCAGGGATGGCGACTCCAGCAGCTCCCTGGGCAGACCATTCCAATGAGAGATCACTCTCTCTGTGAAAAAATTCTTCCTAACATTCAGTCTAAACCTCCTCTGGCTTAGCTTAAGGTTATGTCCTCTTGTTCTGGTGTCGTCAGCCTGAGAGAAGAGATTCACACCCACGTGGCTGCAACCTCCCCTCAGGTAGCTGTAAACAGTAATGAGGTCACCTCTGAGCCTCCTCTTCTCCAGGCTGAACAACCCCAGTTCCCGTAGCCGCTCCCATAGGGCTTGTTCTCCAGTCCTTTCACCATCCTTGTTGCTCTTCTCTGGACCCTCTCAAGCAGTTCAACATCCTTCTTAAACTGGGGAGCCCAGAACTGGACACAGTATTCAAGATCTGGTCTGACCAGTGCTGAGTATAGGGGAAGGACAACCTCCCTAGTCCGACTGATCACACTGTTCCTGATACAGGCCAGGATGCCTTTGGCTGTCTTAGCCACCTGAGCACACTGCTGGCTCATACTGAGTTTTCTGTCAATCATAACTCCTAATCCCTCTCCATTTCACCACTCTTCAGTCACTCATCCCCCAGCCAATATGGATGCATGGGGTTGTTATGTCCAAGGTGAAGAACCCGGCACTTTGCCTTGTTAAATCTCATACTGTTGGAGTCTGCCCATTTCTCTAGTCTGTCAAAGTCCCTCTGAAGGGCCCTCCTACCCTCTGGCAGTTTGACATTTGCCCTCAGCTTGGTATCATCCGCAAACTTGCTGATGATGGACTCCATTCCCTCATCCATATCATCAATAAAGATGTTGAACAGTGCCGGGCCTAACACTGACCCCTGTGGGACTCCACCAGTGACTGGCTGCCAGCTGGATGTGGCACCATTCACCAACACTCTCTGAGCTCGTCCATCCAACCAGTTCCAAACCCAACATAAAATGCTTCAGTCCAGTCCACGTTCTATGAGTTTCTCCTGAAGATTATTATGGGAAGTCATGTCAAAGGCTTTGCTAAGGTCCAAGTACACAACATCCACGGCCTTTTTATTGTCAGCCAGGCGAGTCACCAGATCATAAAAGGAGATTAGTTTGGTCAGGCAAGACCTGCTCTCTGAAATCCATGCTGACTAGTTCTAATGTCATGGTCGTTTTGCAGTTGCTGCATAGTAGCACACTAGACTATCTGTTCCATGACTTTGCCCAGGACTGAGGTCAGGCTGACAGGTCTGTAATTGCTCGGATCATCTTTCCTGCCCTTCTTGTGGATGGGTGTCACATTGGCCAATTTCCAGTCTTGTAGAACATTGCCAGTAAGCCGGGACTGTTGGTAAATTATGGAGAGTGGCTTGACGAGTTCATCTGCTAGTTCTTTCATTACCCTTGGATGGATCCCATCTGGTCCCATGGACTTATGAGGATCCAAGCCACTCAGCAAGTCTCTGACTACCTCCTCCTGGATTACAGGGGGGTTATATTACACCCCGACTCCTTCCGTCAGGCCCACTAGTCCAGTTGTCTGGCCATCAATCTGTCTTACTGTTAAAAACAGAGGCAAAGAAGGTATTAAGTACTTCTGCCTTTTCTTCATCGCTACTTACTATGTTCCCTTTTGCATCCAATAAGGAGTGAAGGTTGTTGCAGCCTCTCTTTTTACTGCTGATGTACTTATAGAAACATTTCTTATTGTCCTTAACACATACGGATGGGTTGAGTTCCATCTGGGCTTTTGCCTCTCTAGTTTTTCTCCTGCATGACTTGACGACTTCCTTGAACACACCCTGACTTACCTCCCCCTTTTTCCAAAGGCTGTACATCATTCTTTTTTCCCTTGGTTCTTTCAGGAGCTCTTTGCTCATCCAGGCCGGCCTTCTCCCCCTCCGACTCATTTTTCATCACATAGGGACTGCCTGCCCCTGAGCCTTCACGAGCTCACTCTTAAAGTATGTCCAGCCGTCCTGGAACCCCATGCCATTGAGGGCTGTTTCCCATGGAACCCTCCAGATTAACTTCTTAAACAGTCCAAAGTCTGCCCTCTGGAAATCCAGCATGGAGGTTTTGTTCGCGCCCTTTCTCGTCACACTACCAATTGAAAACTCTATCATCTCATGGTCACTACATCCCAGGTTTTCTCCAACCACAATATCACTAACCAACCCTTCCATATTTGTAAATAATAGGTCGAGTACAGCTTCTCCCCTGCTAGGCTGGCTCACCTGCTGCCTCAAGAAACAGTCA
>WEKX01017861.1:0-17885 GCA_013390025.1 Pitta sordida
GTCCCTCTGAAGGGCCCTTCTACCCAAATCACATTATTTTGGTACTGGTCCATAATATTTTATTCATGATACTGAAAGATTAGCTACAATTCCATTCTCTTGCCTAATTAATTAGTTGTCTTAATAAAAATCTCATCCAAAACCAATCAGTCATGAGGAAACAGCCGACAAGAAAGGAAAACTCCACCCAGACCAAGAGGCCAAGAATTACAGAGCTATAGGGAGAATTTCAGTAATGTTTAAATTCCAAGTGACATAAAATTTCAAAGTCCTATTTCAACAAAACTGAAGTTGCAAATAAAACAAAAAATTCCATGGGGCTGATGGGCAACAGATTTATCAAGTATCAGGAAAATGGAATGCCTAAATTTGATTTAACTCCAGTCATCCTATCAGGTAAAAAAGTGGGAAAAACCAATGGGCCACTTTTAGAAGCTCAGAACATGTAACCAAGCCGTATTTTCCCAATATCATAACCATGTTCATAGTGAGTTGGTCCTCAAAGCAGTAGCAGTAGACAAAAATCTAAATATTTAATTTTGAAATGCAGTCAGTTGTTTTGGTAAATTAGTAGTAATATTGTCTGTTTATAAATCTGATTCCCAGTGGGTGTTGCATCAACTCACAAAACCTGAAAGTAACAGAAAAAGGTTCCAAGCTTTTTGTGGCCCAAGGACAAAAAAAAATTTGCATACTCCACTGGGAAACATCAGAAATTAATACATTTTGGGGCAAAATCGGATACTACATTTTTAACATATATGTTAGTAAACAAAAACATAAAAGAGAAAACGTCCTTTGGCAAAATGTATTTGGGAAAAGGATCACACTACATTTTAGTTCTATGTCTACTACAACAGTAGCATGGAATAACTGATATAATTTAATCAAAAAGAATTATATTTCATGGAAGAGTGCCGACATTTCAAAAGCAGGCATAAGAGAAATACAGCCAAAATCCTCAAGCTCTTAACAGTGAAATACCAATAAATACTGTCAACTGCAGAAGAATTATTTTTCTGAATGGTACTAGAAAAATATTGTCTTGAAATCTAATACTGATAGCAAGTGTCAAAACAATTCAGAAAACACTGTCTTATGTCAGAAATTAACTTTGTGTGTGCTTCCTGCCTTTGCTGTGACCCCTTAGTGCACTAGACCCCTGCCAAGAACATCAGTAACACCCAGTAAGAAAGAATGGGGCCATACTGGTTATAGAACAATCAGCAGAGTTAGTGGTAATTCAGTGGTTTCAGTGAATTTGAAATTAGATTTTAAGTCCTGAAGCATTTGTGAATGACACAAGCTTTCATTATTAGAACATAGTATCACAGAAATTGATTTAAATTAAGAGTGATAAAGGGATGTTGGTATATTTAATGAGTATGTTAAAATATAATATATACTCATTTGAGACAAATAAAGGGAAATACCATTGTGTAAGCTTGTTTGTGGCTAAGGGGACAAAAAACTCAAGTGGTTCTCGCTAAGTTTTCAAAGTAAGAATTTGAATGGGCTGTTGGCACTCAGTACACTGACCATAATTGCATCCTCCATTACGTTTTGCCCTAAAAAAGAAACCTTGTCTTACACAACTGGCTACCAATAACATAAAAAAACCACATTCTTCAGCATTTACCTGAAACTTCTTAATTAACTAGTGACTAATTATAATAATAACATTTATAGATGTTAGTGCTAATGTTATTATTATCAGCAAGGAAAACCTCCTTAGGGAAAGAAAGTTCTTTACAAGAACCTCTGAGAAAGATTAATTGTAACCTGTACTGACTGTTCTGCCTGTACCATCAGAGGGAACTGCAACTGCAGTGGACTCCTGACAGACAAGAAAGTGATTGCCAATTACATCTCCTGCTAAATTCAATTCTACATAGAGATTATGGGAAGGCTGAAACAGTTCTAGAAGATTTTTTTTGTCATTTCCTTGTGGTTTAGAGTTTACAAAGGGTGACTACAAGAATACTTCCTCCCAACCTGCAATGAAGAAATCATAGCTTTTCTTTAAGACACAGAAAGCAGATTTCATTTAAGATTCAAGAAAGCCAGTTATCAGCTCACAAACAATGGTTAGAAGCTGAATAAACTACAATGAATAAAATTAAAACTATTAGAACTGAATAAAGCTATACTGAATAAAACTACCATTGCTTCTAACACTCTTCAGATAATATCTCTGAAGGTGTTCTTAGGCACAGGTACTTACTTGTCTCACAGAATAACATATAACCAAGGCACATGAAGAAATTGAGTAAACACAAGATGACTACCTCATTTAAAAGAAATCTAGAGCATTGCTCGAAATTTTACTATTAGCTCTATAAAAAAAGAAATCAACATAGTTTTAAAAGAGCATACTGAAGAGTAACAAGCACTTTGAAAAATAGAGTACCAGTAGGTTTTAAATGTTTTTTCTGCCTATCTGGAAATGTATCACACTAAATCATGTAGACTGATTGCATCCATTTGCAACATTGCTATGCTTGACCTCCATTTAATACACCATACTTCATATAAGAAGCCTGTGTTAGTATTCCAGAGAAATTTGCAGAATCAGAATGAAGTACAGGCAACCACTTATACACTAAAAATCCTTCTCAAATACTAACACCAGGTATTTCTAGTAAGAAGTAGAGAAAGCACTCTTCCGTAGGAATTTGAGATTGCTTGATCAGAATATGAATACACACATTAAAACATTTAATTACCCAGAACAGATGACTCTTATATGAATGCAGCTGTTGTCTAACATACGGGAAAAAAATCCAAAACACATTATGTATTTGAAAAGGACTTACTTACAGTCTGCTCCTTAAAAATAAGATCAACATGACATCAGATTAGTCAGTTTTGTCTAAGTCTTCAAAACCTTCGAAGAGAGAAATTTCATTGCATCTCCAAAATCTAGTTGCACCTTCCCAAAAATCAAGCATCTCAATTATAAAATTGATCCATAAGAGGCAGGAGGGGGGAAGCGGGAGGGGAAGAAACCAAACCAAACACCAAAACCAAAATCCGTTGCCAAAATAGCTGTTTTTTCCCCAAATATTTTTGTTGATTGGAAGGGTTGTCATCCAGTTTACTGCCTAACCAAGAAATCAAGGTGTGAGTATTCCATAACCAAAGTATTACTGCTATTTCATATTGTCTGGGAAACGTTTTGCACAATACCCAAGGTATAGACATTCTCATTTCCTGACTAAAGCTGTCTGCTTTTTTAATTTTCCATGCTTGACAGGAACCATAAGGGAGTGTGACAGAGAGTTGTATGTTCCTGCATGACACTCCATGACAAATGCTCTAATTCTGATACATGCATTAATTACAATTTTTCTGCTATCTGCTGAATTATTCCAAAATTACACAAGTTGCAGCTGTTTAATAGTACTGGATAAACTGAGGAGATGGTCTGGTGTTCTCATCAACAGTGAAAAAAACCGCAAAGCCTACAGCAAACAAAATGGGCTTCAGAGGTGACCTTGCCCAGCAGTGAAATTCTGGTAGAAAACAGAATACAGTCCCAAGATTATAAGGAGAAGCCCTGTTTACAGAAATATTTATTTGACATATAATGGATTCTGTTCCATTTCTCCAGATACTGCCATGAATAGTAGTGACAGACTTAGTGAGATACGAGGTGAAGAAAATGATCACAAGCCCATCATTTATGATTTTAGCAAGAATCAATTTTACTATGTTAACAGATTTATAATCCATATATACATACACAGTCATATATAAATCCTACAGAGTTATGCATATGATCCCCCCATCAAGATCTATTGCATCATTTGCAGATTTAACAGTTGATATTTACTAAGTAGGGAAGAGCTGAGGGCATGTTGCCAGAAAGGAATCTCCATGAAAATCTTCAGCAGAGTTGAGTTAGCTGTATGTAGTTGGAAATATTGGTAGGATGGGGGGAGGGGAAGACCATATAATTTTATCATTAGTATTTTATGAATTTTATTATAAAAACGTATTCCACGCAAAAATGAACACAGTGAAAGGTGGTTTCTGTAAATTCACATTAGAAAAACAACAAATGATCTCTTGAAGGACTTGAGTGATCTAAAGTTGAGGAACAAAGAGTTATGGTAATTTTTCAGGCCTAATGAAATACTTAATGAGATTGGATTCATACTGCAGATTTAAACAAAAAAAAAAAGTCCTCATAGACCATGAAACAGCGAATCAACTCTTAAGCACTAATGATTTATGAAATAAAGTTACTCAGTCCACAATCCTGGCTAGGAGTGAAGTCATGCTCTGACATGTAAATATTACAAAAGCAAATGGTTAGAAGTCTGGTAAATCCCAAAGTGCTCTGTATTTTCAAAAGACCATCAGGTATATTTGACCAGCTGGCTCAGGAAGTATCAGACGAAGCCAAAGGTGCTTATTAAGAACTAAAATGTTCCTATTAAAAAGAACTTATAAAATAGACAAAGAAAAATGTCATCTCTAATGCATTACACTGTTCTAAAAGACAACAGGACAAAAGGATTCTTTGAATTATTGAAGAGGTGTCTGACAAGTAGCAAGTTAATCATGGAGAAATGCAGCTTGTTGTAACTCCACCCCAAAATACTAAGTAATCATAGTATTAGGTTTGTAGGCACAAAATCCCAAGAAAAACAGTATGACAACAGTAATGGGGAAAAAAACAGTACTGCAGAGGCTCTAGAAAATACATTAAAAAAACCTGGAAAGGTTACAGAGCTGCAAGGGAAAGGCAGACTACAGAATAGCAAATGAAATGTCCATAACATGACAGAGGTTAAGGTACTTCAGACGCTGTGCAAGAAAGTCATAGCTGAAATGAAGGTAATGGTTTTGATATGAGCAGAGAGATAAAAACTGTCCAAGGTAGAGAGTCTGTTTCACCTTAAAAATATAAAAAGCAGCAGTAGTTTCCTGATCTTGTTATTGGCTTAAGGAAGGCCTGTCATTATGAAGGGACTCTACTGAACAAGACTCGTACATTGGTTCTTAGGATTTAAAAGAGAAAAATATATTCTAAGGGATATATGGAAGTCATATAGAAGTTGGAAAGTCATGAGTCATTTCTTAAAAAAGGTCAAGGTGAGGGAAGATTTATTACCAAATGATACAGTGGAATGGAAATCATCACATACAATGAACACAGAATTCTACAGGAAAAAATCCCTCAACAAACCTACCAAACAAAAAAACCAAAAAACCCCCACACTGAGGGGGGGAAGGAAAAAAATGCTCTTATTGCACATTATATTATCATACTTGCTTTCCCAGCAAGGCCTGGGAAAACGCACAAGCAAAGACAACACTGGTGTTTGGTGCTGGAAAATGAATTAGGATTCCACAACGAAAAAAAGCATCAAAACTGAATTGAACACTGTAAAAATAAAGTTATTGCCCTCATAAACAAAAATTTATCTTACATTAATGCTGGATGTTAAATGCTGCTCTTACTAATTTTTCTCTTGAGAGGGAAGAAAGTTCTTGGGGACTGTGTGTTCATGGGCCATGCTAAACAGCAGGTCTGTGCTGGGCACTCTGAGGCTGCTAGTGACCAAGGGATGTGGGAACAGTGCACTGAATAGTAGTTTCTTCTCAATACCTTGAATGATCACCAAGTTCAATAGCATTTTAAAGCAAGCAAAAGTATAGTTAAAGGCATCTTGACACCCACACAATGTTTACAATCAGCATGGACAGAACTAACAGTGAAGTAAAGCTATTCTTGAGCTAGCGGAAAGGTGAAAAAAGATTGACAAAAACAAATAGCATTATGTCCAGGGTCATGTTTTGATTATCTGGAACACAAATAAATTTTCGTATTTTTTCCTACTTTTTAGAACATTCTTTACATTGGATGCAAAACGCTGTTTTAAAGGCAACATTTTTAACAGAATTTCAGAGAAGGATCAGAACAGAGCCTTACAGAAAAAAAACTTCAGACTCAACCAAATGGATGTTATTGACTCTGAAACAGAGTAACAACCACAAGAATGGTTATCGCTTAAGCTACAGTCCTACAATCATCATGTAACTATATTAAAAAATATTTTAGACTTAGTCATGCAAACACCCTCAAACTAATATTTTTTCCCTTTTAGCTCTTACAATAATTTTCTGTTTCTTACAAGCTATTCCTTATCTGAGTTGTGCACTAATTTCACAAGTTCACCAATTCCATAAGCTTGCATACTAAGCCTCTTTCTAGTTCTCTCAAATGTTTTGGGATTTTTTTTAACTATATTTTGAAGCAGAAATACTCTAGCAGTCTTTAGGCTTAACAAGCAAGGGTAAAAACCTCTGAATATTAAACAGTCTTGAACAGCAAATATTATATTTAGATCTCATTCTGAGAGTGATGAACATGTAGTGAAAAATAGTTTTTCATTAAAAGCACTTGTCTTTCTAAATTAATAAAAACTTCTGATTTCTGTATGCACCTCATTTTAGCTACCCTCAAATAAATCACTTAAGTTGGTCATATTGGCATCTTTTGTGCTACAAGAGGTAGGAAGCTTCAACAGCTTATTCATTGTAAGAATCCCATCTGAAGATGCCTCTTAGGAAAAGCCAGTGAACTCTCTGGAGGTGCTCCCCTCCACTCATTCTGGCTTAAATACCATGTCAAAAGACAAGAAAATAAATACAGAGAACCCTCGCATATTCGCGGTTCGCATATTCCTGTATTCAATTAATCGTGGTTGGACTTTCAGGGAGTTGTGCCACACGCACAGAACATCCCAGACCCCAGATTCCACATCCGGGAAGCACCAAAAGGCACTTCCTCAGCTTTAATGAGGTGCTACAGTGCGAGCCGCACTCCCAGGACTGCCCTCCAGAACTTTTTAGTGGAGGGCACATGGCTCCGGGAGGTGGGTAATTGAATATTCATGGATTCGGTATCTTCATAGATTTCATAACTTGCAAGGCCTGCCTGGAACTGACCCCCCGTGACTTCCAGGGGCATAGTGCATGAAAACTAGAGTGCGCAGGAGAAAACAGACCACAAGAGATCTTGTGTTTCCTCCTTGTAGGGTATCTTTTGGGNAAAATAAATACAGAGAACCCTCGCATATTCGTGGTTCGCATATTCCTGTATTCAATTAATCATGGTTGGACTTTCAGGGAGTTGTGCCACACGCACAGAACATCCCAGACCCCAGATTCCACATCCAGGAAGCACCAAAAGGCACTTCCTCAGCTTTAATGAGGTGCTACAGTGCGAGCCGCACTCCCAGGACTGCCCTCCAGAACTTTTTAGTGGAGGGCACATGGCTCCGGGAGGTGGGTAATTGAATATTCATGGATTCGGTATCTTCATAGATTTCATAACTTGCAAGGCCTGCCTGGAACTGACCCCCCGTGACTTCCAGGGGCATAGTGCATGAAAACTAGAGTGCGCAGGAGAAAACAGACCACAAGAGATCTTGTGTTTCCTCCTTGTAGGGTATCTTTTGGGTGAAAGAGAGCATAACATTCTTGAACTGGAAAAGCATATAATTCCTACTGCAGAAGACTCAAGGTAGTGGACAAAGGAAACTGTCAGCAATTTCACATAAGCGGCTGCAACAAGGTTGTAAACTGTATTTGAAAAAGGCAAGTGAAGCAGCTAGGAAAATACAGTCATTAACTTGGGCACATAGGCATGCAAAAAAGGAAAAGCTGAATAAATGCACAAGATGAAAGGCAGCTTGCATCAGATAACATTATTGTCTTTTTACTGCTAAGATGAATTACCTTTTGCCAGAGAAAAAGCAATCTGGTATATTTAATCCACCCTACAGAATCATTTAATAAAGTACTGTACAGGAAAGCTCTGTTTCAGGTGTAGTACATCGGTATTAATTTGGAGACTATATAACTGATCACAATAAAAGGGCTATGAAGGGAGAGGAGAGACTGGAAGGTGGCCAAAATAGCAATCTAAGGACTGAGAAATAAGCAAATAAATAAATTCATTAGTTTAAATAACTAAATTCATTCATACTGGCACACAATATGATGTTAAGCTATGTTGCAAAAAAAGTAAGAGAAACTTGCACAGGTTTTAAAGAAAATCACAGAACACAAACTCAAGCACCCTAGAAGAGAAGTTTAAGGTACTTGACCCACTGGGCCAATGCAGTTTAATCCAGGTGGAGGCAAAAATAATTGTTTACTTTGACACAGTAACAACATGTATAAACTGCCCATGCATAAATGCTTGGAACTTGAGGAAAATCTTTCCTTAGAAGCAATAGGCTTGTATAGCTCTCAAGATCATTGGATATGAGCATTCTATTTTGGGTTACGAATTGGTTGGATGGACAAGCAGAGAGAGTGTTGCTGAACGGTGCCACATCCAGCTGGCAGCCAGTCACTAGTGGAGTCCCACAGGGATCAGTGTTAGGCCCGGCACTGTTCAGTACCTTTATTGAGAATATGGATGAGAGAATTGAGTCTACCATTGGCAAATTTGCAGATGATATCAAGCTGGGAGCAAATACTCCCAGAGTATTTGCTCCAGAGGGTAGAAGGGCCCTTCAGAGGGACCTTGACAGACTAGAGAAATGGGCAGATTCCAATAATATGAGGTATAACAAGTCTAAATGATGGGTTCTTCACTTTGGACATAACAATCCCATGCATCACTATCGACTAGGGGAGGAGTGGCTGGAGAGTGGCAAAACGGAAAGGGATTTAGGAGCAATGGTTGACAGAAAACTCAATATGAGCCAGCAGTGTGCCCAGGTGGCTAAGTGGGTCAATGGCATCCTGGCCTCTATTAGGAACAGTGTGGTCAGTCAGACTAGGGAAGTGATTTTTCCCCTGTACTTGGCGCTGGTCAGACACATCTTGAATGTTGTGTCCAGTTCTGGGCTCCTCAGTTTAGGAAGGATGTTGAACTGCTTGAGAGGGTCCAGAGAAGGGTGACAAGGATGGTGAAAGGACTGGAGAACAAGCCCTGTGGGGAGCAACTGTGGGAGCTGGTGTTGTTCAGCCTGGAGAAGAGGAGGCTCAGAGGTGACCTCATTGATGTTTACAACTACCTGAAGGGAGGTTGCAGCTGGGAGGGTGTAATTCTCTTTTCTCCGGTTGACAGCACCAGAACAAGAGGACATGGCCTTAAGCTACACCAGGGGAGGTTTAGGCTGGATGTTAGGAAGAGCTTTTTCACAGAGAGAGTGATCTCTCAGTGGAATGGACTGCACAGGGAGGTGGTGGAGTTGCCATCCCTGGAGGTGTTTAAGAAAAGAGTGGATCAGGAACTCAGTGACATGGCCTAGATGATGGGAGGCTTGGATGGATGGAGCGTGGTGCCCGTGGTTCCACACTCCTGGGTTCGATTTCTGGGTGGGCGTTTGCTTGGGAGTGGACTAGATGATCCTATGGGTCCCTTCCAACTCAGAATAACCTGTGAATCTACTTGAATCTTACCTGTAAGCTGAAAAAACTGAAAAAAACCAAATAAAATAAAATTATCAGACAAACAAAAAATCCTCACACAATTTGATGTCTGTTCATTCCAGATCATACAAATACAGACCAAAATGTAAAGTACATGTTATTTTTTCCACTCCTAATGAACAACATAAAGACAGTGGATTCTTTGTTTCAAAGTACTGCAGTCATTTGAGATGTCACCATGCTTGATGCCACTTGACACAGGGAAGCATTCCAATCAAAACTGCTTTTATGTCTTTTGTAGACAGACAGGTTTAGATGCATTATATATATTACTGTCAAAGCAAGGCAACAGAACAGAAATCAGTGTCAACTCCTAATTTCTTTAAAACACTATTAGTTTCAAGAAAGGTGCATTTTTACAAGATAATTAAAACAATGCTTTTCTGTGCTGCTTCCATTTATAGTTGTCACAGTACTTCCTGAAGACATGAAAAAAAGAATGGTGAAAATTTCCTGATTTTTCTCATCAAAATATCAGGAAATAAGATAAAAACAGGAGCATCTATTTCAAACTCTTCTCACTGTTCTGTCCCTTTGGCCACTTCACTGCGAGGTCAGTTTACTCTTGTTCACATGAAGACAGTTCTGCCCTGGACATATTTGAAGCTATTAAGAAAGAGATCAAACAAAACTCCTGTCTTTTCTGGAGGTGAAATAAAGCAAATGTCAGTCAAATGTAAGGTCCTAGACATTTGTTTTTAGACTGACAGAGCTAGGATTTAGAGATCTGAGTTCATGAAGCTAAATCCTATACTCTAGAGATGTACAGACTTGCCAGAAAATTTTCTAAGAGCAATTTAACTGACCAACTATTAGATTTTCAACCACTGAAGACATGGAAGTCCTGGGAGTGATGGGTCTTAGCTTGCCGGGACCAAGTGTGTAAGCTAGCTACAGTTCCCGGGAGAAAAACTCGACAACGGAGAAAAGTAAAGACAAAGAGGTGCTCCTTCTCCTTCAGAGATACTATCCCAGTTTTATTCTGGAACTCCTTTCTTCAAAGCCGAAAGTGAAAGAGGACCAAAACATGTGTGTTGACCTACTTTCAGTCCCAGGAAATGGGGGCAGGCAGTGGGAAGGTAACTACAACCAATGGGAAACTTAGGGGGTGGGGTGTAAGGAGGGGTTTTCTAGAAGGTACCATAAGCCAAACAGGGGAGTACAGAATGTACTATTTGTGCAAATATGACAAGCCACCCAAAGCAGTAGAAAATATGAACACACTACAACATGGTGAGGCCTGCGAAGCAAGGTGGTGCTGAATTAGTTACAAGACCCAAACGTTGTTACTTGCATTGAGTATACAGTATAAATCTTTCTTATCTAAAAAAACCCTTAAGTAGATCAAATAATTCAAATAAAATTTTAAAACTATTTTTTAATTGCATAATACCATCATAATTCAATAGGATGCTAAAAGGAGAGACCACAGAATGAACCATTAGTGCATCAGATCAGAGAACCACAGGATTCTCTTTAAATATGGCATATAAAGGAAAGGATATAAAATTGTAAAAATGTCAGAAATCAGACTTACCATTCTTGGTCAAATACTGAACATTCGTCATCACCCCTTTAGTGTAGGCTCCTGGTTCATAATTGTCCATCTCACCCGAAACAACGTGAGCGACTCTAGAAGCACGTCCTCGGATTGCACCTGCTGCACGATCCAAACTGTCCACATCCTGCTCCCTCAAGGCAATGATACATTTGTTCACATCCTCGAGAATATGGCTTTCTGCAAACAGAACAACATTTCTCTTAGGATGGCACGTACCACACAATCAGATATCATTTAGACACAGAGTTGACTGCAGGTTTTTTGTCCCCTGTTGAAATACACCAGGCTATACAGCTTGGGTGTTAAACTTAGAATAGAAAATGCATATTGAACTTTCCTGAAATTATTAAAACTATCTATTGATTCCTAGAATTCAAAGGTACAGGGATACCCTCCAACAAGCAATAGCAACAACAAAATATTGACTCAGAAAGTGTTATAAAGTCAACAAAACCTTATGCATGGAGTAAATATTTGTAGAATGAAGGAAAATTTCAAACTATTAAGGTTACTACTTTATTGCTGAAACCTTCTTAAGCCACTGTGACAACAGTTTCCATAATGAGATGAGTTTCCAATGACAAACAATTGCCCCAAGAACTGAACTAACTTCTTTCATGTTGCTGTATCAGGATGCTCCCGCTAATCCAAACTCTTAGATGAAAAAAAAGGCAGTGCTTTTTGCCTGGTGTTAAAAATTATGCTACTAATAATTAGATTTTTGCAATATGCGTCACCTTTCCAAAGTATATACTTATTACATGTCTTCCATCCAATTTATATTTCTTCTTATAATGGTATATTTGCCATATTATGGCATTCACTCTTAGTCTATATGCTGTAACATTAGCATATTTAAGTAAACTATGCAAAATCTGAAACATTAAAAGAGAAAAGATGTCTCTAGAGGAACGCATTAGGAGAAAATTGTTGCTTAGAGACTGATGGAAACAACTGTTGGGTTGACATGGTGAGAAATTAAAATGTAGACAAAAACAGAAGAGTGCCACTCACAGCAGAATTACACAATTCTTCTAAAATAAGTTATCCCCTCTCTGTCTTTCTGAACATACATTTTTCTCAGCATTTTTCAAATGGCAAGAGTAAAGCTGGATTTCTGCTTATCAGTTTTAATGCTCAAATACAGTTGAGCATTAAACTCCACCTCGTGCCCCCCATATTGCAGCTTCACATATTCCATGTTCACAGAGGCATTCTCTGATGGAGCAGTTTCACAAATTGAATGAGAATTCAGGGGGTTTTCATAGGCAGAATCCCAAGATACTCATGCCAGACCCAGTTAGTAATTTAGGAATACCTAACTGTGTGTTCTATCTGTCTGTGTTACTGTGATTTTCCAATTTATTGTATAATATAAAATGTAACTTAATACTGATGCACAGAATAGCAGACATATGAATAAACAGGAATTAGCAAGAAACATCTAAGCTCTGAAGTAATTCATGACTTAATGCAAGGGAAGTTTCAGTTCCTAAGATGGAGTAAAAAATTTAAAGCTATAAACACACATTTTTAAATTATATTTGATGTTATTCTACTTTGTACTACCTATAAGTTAAATTTTATATATACATTATTTAGCCTGAAAAAAGTATCCCCTTCAGTATTTGTAGTATAGATGGGAACAGAAACATATCACATAAATTCTTCTCACTCTATGTCCTGGCATAAGTTTCTTCTAGCTTGATCTGAACCCTTATTCATGTGTGTTGCCCTATGGTTTTTAGGGTCAATCTTACTGTAGTGCAGCATTTTCTCCTTCATCTCTGACATTCCCACTGATGACCGGACACCACGTCTACCACGAGTGTGGAGAGAGCAGGTCTACCTACCCGGAGAGACATCAGGACAGCAGCGCTTAACTTAATTTTCCCAAAGCACAAACATGCTTATACATTTGCCTTAGGAGGTCTAATGGAATAGAAAAGAAATCAGCACTGATCACAGCCCAGCTAAGAGATTGTTTTAACCTCTATCTTTCTTACAGATGCTTCCTCCTCCTATACAAAATGCATTAGGTCAGCTTCTGATTTTCATCCAAGTATCCTACTTCCCAAGCAGAAAAGGAAGATTAGGATGATGTGCCATCTCTTTGTCATGAGTCAATGTCCAGAGTAAGAGTTAAGTCTAACAGTGGATTCATAGATGGTTAAAGAAATTGTCAGATTCCCGTGGTCACCACAGCAATTATCATGAGTGGTGAACTGTACCTTCCCATTTTCCTTCGGGATTTTGGTGTTAGTCATAATGGCCCAAAATCATATCTCAGCTGAGCTAACCAATGGATAATAAAGCTGTCTGACAAAGCTATGACTCAGACTGTCTCTGGGACAAAATCAATAGCTCTTCCTTTGCATGTCATCTAAGAAAATGACAGGTGATGCCCTTCCACTCCACTTGGCACTGATAAGGCCTCAGTTGAAGCACTTTAATTAAAGTTTCTCTGCTCACTTTAAAAAAAAATAAATAACTAAATAGAGACATTATGAAAAAAATTAAAAGGAAAAAAATTACTCGAATTTTTTTTTAAATACTGTATACAGACATATTAGAAAACTCAGTTTAGTCTCCTGAAGACAAAATGGAAAATAAAACATACTTTTCTGCAAGCTCAAAACATAAAATTAGGAATAGTTTAGTCTGACAAAAATTATTTCTATCTTTTACCCTCTGTTAGCATGATAGACTGGTTGCACGGGTTAGTAAGATGTTTGCAATATATACGTGCTTTGAATTTTTTCCATTTTTTCCTCCTGAGGTGAACTCAGGAGGCCATTTGCTTTCATTGAAGGATTCCTGCTGCAGTCGAGCGTGGCGTCTGTCCCTGCCCCGACCCTCCCCCTGTCACCTGGCCAGGTGGGCAGGCGTGGAGGCAGGGGGAGCCGTGCACCCCTGCCTTGGCACACACGCATGCAGCTGGTGGGGGGAGAGGGGTGTCGCCACTGTTGGGGGACAGCACATGGCAACAGCGGGCATCTGCCCAGCTCCTTGCATGGCCAGTGGCCACATGGAGTCCAGCCATGGGGACTGCAATTGTGCCATGATGTAAGCCACTATCTCTTCCAGAGTAAAACGGAAATGAGGACAGAAGTCTCAATCTGCTGGAGCTGCTTTGGATTGGCCACCGGGGAAAACAGGGTGCCGCGTTTCAGGGCCAGGGCAAGCCGCAGGGCTGCTGCATTCTGGGGCCGGGGCAAGCGGCAGTGCCGCTGCTGACACTGCCATTCCGGAGCCAGGATGAAGTGGCGGTGCCGCCACAGCAGCTGTGCAGCATATTCATGACTGCTTAATTGACTATTCATGTATGCCAGGTCGCGCATGCGCAGTTGTGAAGAGGGGTCTCCTACATCGCTAAAAAATCATGCTGCTAAGATCTGAAGCTGCAATACGGGGGGGGGTGAAGTGCAAGAGGGCTGACTGTAGCAAATTTTACTCAGGCTAACCATGTCTCAGCTATGAATCTAGGTAATTATAATGTTAATAACCTAGGTAATTATGCTATTACTAACCATTCATTCCTAAAAGAGCATTCTCTTCACCAAAGTAACTATAACTAAATACACTGTAATTTACCTTCCTAACAAACACAATCACTGCAGCATCTTGAAGGACAATGGAATACACCCTTTCAGCCTTAATCTGATCATGCTAACCCGGATAATAATGACCAGAATACCACTTGGCCTAGACAAGATGACAATGGTATGGATATTTTTTTGTCTCAGCTACTGCAGAGATCACATACAGAGAGCACATATGAAGTTATTTATATTAGAATTCTCATGGTATGTGTATATCCTGGTCTAGTGGAAGATGTCCCTGTCCATGGCACAGGGGTTGGAACTAGATGAGTTTTAAGATCCCTTCCAGCCCTGACCACTCTATGATTCTATAATCTCCTTTATCTGGTCACAAATATAGTCACTGATGAAGCCCCCACCGCTTCCTCTTCCATAGCATAGCATATGAATGAACCCAGCTCTGCTAAACTGCTTCCCCAAACAGCTGTAAAAAGTAGCTAATATATTTTAAATACATTTACAACTAATACAGCAAGTGCTTCCAAGATCCAAGAAGCCATGAGTTAACTGGCATACATCCCTTGCCTGCTACAAGGATTTTTAGGAATTTAAATTTTAGTGAACACAGCATGCTGGAAGAACATTTCCAGGTAACCTTAGCTCTGCATTAATAGGTTCACTCCAGGCTTTAACTTCTCCACTGAGGTGTGAGGCTGGTAAATAAATGGTAACAGTCAAAATGAAACCATTGAGGACTAGTGCAGGAGGGGAGGGGAATCACTGCAAGGATAATGAGATTCACCAGAATGAAGAATCTCAGAGAGGTTTTTCTTGGTCTGAATACAACATGGACTCAGCTGTGAGAAGAAGGATAGACTAGACCTTCAGATCGCTTCCTACCAGAATGATTTTTTGATTCCATGACAAAGAGGGGAAAAAACAGTAAGAACTTCCAGCCAAAAAGAGCATGAGCTAAGGCTGACATATCAAGTTCCTCAAATTACTGAAACACACCTCTTCTGCATCAGCAAGATCTTTTCCAGATTTTGTCATAAAATTGTTCAGAACATTTACCACCATCAGCCTTAACTCAGGCATTTCTTTTGAGCTTGTTATTTCAGACGTAATAATTACATTTCACTCTTCACTTTAGCTACTGGATAATGGAGAATTATTTGCCTTATGAAATCCTCTCACATTTTTCCTTAGTATGTGGCTGCCAGTTCAAAGAATGCACAGGATAACCATTTTCTTTGTGCTGAGTCTGGGCCTGTTCCCTTCATTTCCACTGCAATGCACAACCGGAGCATTCATTATTCTCCTCAGAACATTCCCTTGCAAAAAATATAGGAGACACTTTCCCTTTCACACACCTTCAGAAACCTCAGGTAAAACTTCTGGGAGAGACTTTTTTTGTAATTTGTTAATTTGTTTCTTCAATCCCACTAGCTTTACAGCAGTCTGCTAGAACTGTCTGCAGGAGAATTCTTAACTACAAGAGAGGATTCTCCTTCAGCAGATGAGGTTGAAGCACATGAGACTGTGTTGCATTAAAAATGTTCCACAAGCTTTTGCTTGGTATTTCGTGCCCCACTTGCCCATTTTGAATGTAGCATTGCTCACATACCTGATAAACTAAAGCAGAAAAGCCACCAAAAAAAAAAAAAAACAAAGTTGTAGTCTCACTGCTACGGAAGTTGAGATTCAATTTTCCATATCATTTGCTCTGCCAAAAGAGAAGAACTGCATTTTTATTGCCTTGGGTGAAATATGAGCTGGCCCTAAACAGGGCATAAATAAGTTTGTTTTCTGCCCTTTTATGGCTGGGAAATAGAAAATTTATCGTTGCTTTCTAAATTCTGTATTCAAAACCCAAATCTAGATAAAATATTTCCTAACTTCATGAAAATATCTCTTAAGAACTCAGAAAGGCCTTGATAAATCATAAATCTTTAAGTCTAAAATGGCAAAAACAATTTTTTTCCAAGTAACAGATTATCTAAAGGAATTAGTTAATGCCAGGAATTACACAGAGTCTTATCTCATTGGAAATGAAAGTCTTTCGAACAGAGAAATAACTACCCAGATTACAGGGAAATTAAACACAGCGTGTATCACAAAAACCAATACATAGCTGATATCCTAGTTCATAATTTAGGGGCAGATGCTACAAAATGAGGAGCTGGCAATCTTCCCAGTTTGGACAAAACACCATCATAGGAAAGGTATAACTACTAGGGAATACTCAATGTCTGGTTTTGCATCAGCTGGAAGATTTGGTCAATTTGTCACTTCCAAAATGTTTCATTTCCTCAGGTGAGAAGAGGGGGAGAATTAACAAATGTGAATATATATCATGTTTCCTTTTGTTTGATTAGTCATGTAAAATTGGAGACTTTTTGCATTACATGTTTTACAGTGTGTGCAACAATACAATTATCTTAAATGGTGGCTATTTTATTTATGTATATAAAATATTGTCAAAAGATAATAGTCATCTGCCATTCTCAGGTAATCGTTCTGGTGAAAACATTGACTTTATGATAATATTCTCTTGTAACAGCTTTATATCTGCTACAGTGAGCATCTGATGAACACAATATCATGCTGTTTGACACAACAGTAAACCCACAGATAGGGCAAGCATTAACAGACAGAAAGCATTTCATTGACAAGAGCCTATTTCGGGTAGCAAACTCAAGTCTCCTTACAGAAATGGTAACTTCTAAGCTGTGATAGATTTGTCAATTTTCCTGGTGGATGCTCATCTGCAAATTGTGTTGTTCACTGTTGAAAATACTTACTTCTCACTTGCAGAGAGAAAAGCTGCTTTTCATTAGATGAGTTTTACTGCTGAAGTCCAAGTCGGTATAATTCTGGAGGGGGAAGACAGGGGAGGTGGGGAGACGATGGGGGAGGGCTCTGTTGCTGTTTTGGTTTTGACTTATTTGCATTTTGGAGGAGTTAAAGTTTGTGGGGTTTTATGTTTGGGTTTAGTTTTTTTAGACTACTATGAACCAACAAAATTGGAAATATCTGATCAACTTACGGACAAGAGAAGACTGAACACATATATCAGAATTCGGGTACACCACAAATTCAATTAGGCACTCTCTTCCATTTCATACCTTTTTTCCCCTCCCATGACGTTCTGAAAATTCCCAGCTTTGTAGAAAACAGGCCCATGTCCTATATAACTTTTGGGGTTTCCAAAGGGTAGGCTGCCTTTGGATTATCAAGAATTACTATCCTCATTAGTATCTTACTGCCTGTTCTCAAGATCACAAGAGGGGAACTTAAGGGAACACATCACATTC
>WEKX01017861.1:17895-63959 GCA_013390025.1 Pitta sordida
CAATCAGCTTTTGCTCATCTTGTGCACATACGTAAGTCTGTTTACTTAAGTTCCATTTTTAAAGAACCAAAGATTTTATATGATGCACACAGCCAGTCTAGGTGGCCAATTTACAGGAGTAAAAGCACACTCAGAAATTTCTGAACTATAAGACAACTCGAGTCTTCTCTCCCAGATAAGTATTTTTTATCTTATCCTTGAAACAGTCTGGCACTGTATAGCAGACTAGCACAGTCACCTTAAAGTCTAAGTGTCATTGACCAAAATCTTCCTTTACCGTTTGTTTGTGTTTATTTCCATTGCATTTTTTAAACACTTGTGCATGTTTGCAGTAGGTCTCATTACAAAAAGCAAACGAGTCAATTCCTGCGAAACTGCACAAAAGCATTAAAAGTTACTGCCACAGCTGCAAAAAAAAAAAAAAAATCATTATCAACCAGGTTGACAGGGAATAAATACAAAAAATTAATCCCAACCTGTATCAAACCCAGACATCTCAGACTGTACTCCAAAGGCTGACAGATTTCAGCTCAGCCAGACCACACACAAGTGAAATCCAAATGCTCCACCCTTCAAAACTCTTGAAGACACCAGGAGTTTGCAAAGCTTGTGATGAGAAACAAATCTCACAGCTAACTAGGTCTCAGCAACAACTTACTGAAATACAGTAAAAACTGAGCAGGAATTCCATATGAAACCTCAGTGCCTGAATGGAAACTTTAAATCATCAAAATGGCAAGTCCACTGCTGAACTGCACTACCCAGCTTCCCAGCCCTGCCTACTTAGTGACAACACACACATCCTATTGGCTCTTACTCTCTCTGTTCTCATAACTTCAGTAACAGGTACAGAAAATCAGGGTTTGAAAAATACTAATTTGAAATAACAAGTTTTCATGAGACAACACTTAAACAGTTTCCCAAAATCAGCCTATGATGCATGATCAAATCTGGGGGTTAGGACATGGCACACCTAAACAAACTGTCCCTGAGAACACATCAACTACCTGAGAAGTGTAACATCATTTTAATAGTTGTCCTTGAGCCTAAGCCATCACAGTATTGCAAAAGCATTTTGCATTTAGATCTGTGTATCAGGACCCTACACTAACTTTGAGGCAAGGATATGGATATCAAAGGGAGTTGGAGACAACAATAGATTTTCAATTAAAACAAAACAGATACCATGAGCATTAACAAATTTCCAGGAAGAAGACATTCCTCTAAAGGCAACTGAAAAGGAGTTGTTGAACTATTACTTGCGATATGTAGCATGTATTAACTTATTAAGCTTGATAATAGAGTAGGAAAAATTGGTTCCTATAGTGATAACTTTGTTGTGTTCGGTAGGAATCAGTGGAAACAGAAACCTGTGTGTAGTATTTCTACTGGAAAAACTGGTATAAACTTCTATATAAAACAGAACTCAGAGACATTGGAATACAACATAATTAAGAAGAGTTTGATTTTCCTGGACAACTCTGATAAGGTGTGGAATAAGCTGACAAATTTACCAGTGTTACTTCTTACAAAACAGAAAACAAGGGGTAGAGATACTGAAACAGTTTTCCCAGCTACATAAGTCAGTGTTTTCACAAGGATTTGATCTAAAATAGTGTAATGCAATGTTTTCAGAAATCATATTAAAGAGAGTATTGAAATAACAAAGAAGGGAATATGTTTTGTCCTCTCTCATTTCAGGTACTCAGAGTTGACAACAAAGAACTGAAGATGGTATCACAGTACCAAGTGATCAGTCAATAAAGCAGAACAATTCTATATCAATAAACTCAAATAATTGACAACACTAGCAGCACATTAACTCAACAATAATTATAATTATTGAGTTAGTGATAATTATAACATCCTAGAAAATGATGCTAGGATTTCTTGGGGAAGACCTGACAATAAAGAGACATCTAAGATGCTGAAAACACTTTTTTTTCTTACTTCCGTCTACAAATATCCATTTTAGTACGCAGTAAGACTAAATCCCTACTTCTTCACAAGATACATCTCTAAATTGTGGAAGTAACAGTTATAATATTATGGAAGAAGAGTTTAAAAAGAAGAAAAAGGAAAAGCAGAGGATATTCCCCACAGAGGCAAAATCATATAATGTTTTTGACAGAACTCCAAAAAGCTATTCCAGTGGAAGGAAACTTTGCATGCTCAGTGACACACAAATCCAGCATTTAATCTTGATCAAAAAGGGAAAAATTCAAAGCCATTTTATTATAATCCATGTAAGAGTCATGGAGAAGGAACTTTACCATTTTCAGTCTAGTGAATTCATATTTACCCTAAAGCACATTACTGTCAGGCAAAAAAATACTTGATATAAAAGGTATTGAAAGTCACTGTGTAATCTACCTTCCTGTTTGAATACCATTTCACCCAAAGCACAAACATTGCTACTTAGATTTTTATGTTTATTCTCTGACAAAAAGCATGACATGGTATTTTGCTATTGCAGTTGCCAAAAAACCAGCATGAAAACATTAACTTTAATCTTAAGTCTCTGAATAGCATCTTGGATTTTTCCTCAATCTCCATAGCTATGCTAAGGGTGAATCTCTAATTGGTAATTTTTGGGATGCATTCATCTGTAAACATGCTACATGGACTGGAAAAGCGGAAATAAACTGAGTCGGAACTTTAAACCTTTGATGGGAAACAAATTATATTAAAGAGAGATAAGCAAGCTAGAAATCTGAATCATTCCATTACTCCTTGCCCAAGTATTTACAGTATATTTTGCAGTTTACTGTGACTTCAACTGTCCAGATTGCCATCTTAAAGACTGCAGCTATCCAAAGTGATTTGAAACACGAGCAAGACTGATAAAAATCTAGAATTTGATTCTATAAATACTTACATGTGTTATGACACATTGAAGTGCTATTCATCAAGTGCATTTTTATTAATATAGTAAGAGATGCAGCAATGTTATAATGTTAAAAGAAGGGTGATCTCAGCTCTCCAAACAAGCACTAGGGAGAACCTCTTAATCCCAGAGTCCTGACTAAGAGTATTTCAGTACCATAAAGAGGAAAATTACTGTATTAGTAAATAGGCATTATTATAGTGTTTTTTCTCTGTAAGCAGTAAAGAGAATGTTCTCTTACCCAGAGATTGGTTGTTGCAGTTTGGGTGGAAGTTTTGTGTTTTTATAAACTCGAAGCATTTCTTAAAAAATTTCTGGCACTCTTTTGCATGAAAAACATTTTAGTATAACTGCAGTTTAAAAAAACCCTTCAATGGGAACCAGAGCACAGGCTTCCCCTTCTCCAGAAAAACCCCAAGGTTATCCACTATGATCCAAATCAGATACACCAAGAACACAAGGGGCACTGGGCAACAAATTCCCCTGGTTACCCATGAACTGGGCAATAAAACCAGGACCTATGAGGCACCATCGACCCTCAGAACTTATCCAGGAACAGACCTGCTTGCCCAGGGACAAGGAGCACAGAGAATTTTGCACAGTAACAGAATCAGCAGGCCTCAGATTTTGTGACTCCCGCTTAAATGTCCAATTATGAAAACAAAGCAGGATGTCTTTGTGAAGGTAGGGAGCATATAAATACAGGGACAATTTTCACAAGCTTTTAAAATAAAACCTTCCTGTGGAATTTAAGGAATTACATCCATGTTCCAACCATGCATTGATCACTGCTGGCTTTGGAAAAGGAAGGAAATCTTAGGCAACTTCTTAACCTGGCTATAACAGCAGAGACTAGATCAGACCAGACCAGACCATCCCATCCCCACATGTGGCCTTCATTCTGCTGTGGCACACAGCACACTGCTTCAAGGTGGAGACAAACATTCACTTATTACATTTGATACAGAATGGACTTATTTTATGCTTTTTAAGATCAGATGTTTAAAAACTGGTATTCCATAAACAAACTCATTTTATTTTCCTTCAGAGGTCAGTAAAATAGCAGCCATAACAGAAAAACAATCTTACCAAAGCTGGGTCCTGAGTTGATATAATATACATTTGCTCAACTATAACAGTCGTACGTAATGTTGCACTGCAAAACCCCAAGAGGATGGGACATCTTTACCCAGTCATTCAAACCCAGTCTTTCACTCCCACACATACAAATGCACAATAAATCATTCCTGTAACTGCAGTGGAGCATCATTTAAAGTGAACAGAGTAAACATTGTATTCATGGCTTCGAGGAATTCATAGTACTTGTTATAGAATACTAAAACAGCACAGTTACCGTACATATCTTAAGTAACAAAGTCTGAGATGTTCCACTCTCCCTACAATATCACAATTTTCTAGGAGATACAGGTAGGAGATACCATGCTCCTTAAAATCTGCTGGGCGGTCTCTATGCAAGCTCTTCAGCAATGGAAGAAAGGTTTCACTCCCTAGACTTTCTCCTCTAACACACCAATTGCTGCTCACTGACAAATTTTACAAATGGAAGAAAAAAAAAAGACTAAGAGAAAGAGATTAGCTCCAGAGCCAAAAGGCAACACAGCTCCCCCCAACAAAATAGCATTTTTATCTGATTAACTCAGATTACGTCCAACACTTCATATCTCACTCAAACACAACCATGAATTTTGACAAAAAACAAGTGACTAGTAAAGCAGAAGTAGTTCTTCCTTTAGAAGTACCTGAACTGCAATAACCTCAGACTGGAACTTCCATAAGGAAGGCTTAGCATAGCTGTTCAGGATGATGAAAACAAACATGCATTCCTAAATCACTGAATAAAACTATAAGAGAAAAAAGGGCATCAAAAAATCAACCAATCAACCAAAAACAAAAACAAAAAACCACCAAACAAAAAACCTACTCCTAACACACACACCCCCCCCCGAAAAAAAAAAATCAACAAACCAAAAAACACCAGGCTATCATGCAACTATTTCAGTTTGTAAGTGGTTTCCCTAAACTAGCAGACAAAGCATTGAAGTTTTACAGCCCTACCCACACATACTGGCATGTTGAAGAAGTTTTTTTTGTTTGGTTTAAATGAAAATAAGAATAAGGATTCTAGAAGCTTTAGTATATAATCTTCAAAGGAAAGAAAATAAGATTTCAGGGTGGGAGAGGAAGGAAAAAGGAAAGTTTCAGTGGAAACGCACAATACTAGAGAACTGAGGAGATTTAGGAATAAAACAAGAAGAAATGACTTATAAAATGCTTTCTAAATTTTTAAATGCTACAACAGTGGATGTGACCTTTCAGAATTTTTAACCTGAGTTTCAGCAGTTGGCATTAAATAAATTTCTATCTAAAACTAAACTACCTAAAACTTCCAGTGCAATATGAATTAGTAGGGATGAACAGACTTCTACAGAATTGGAGTAGTAATTTTCAAAGGAACCTAAAAAAGGTAGGGATTCTCTTCCACTAAACTTTCAAAACAGTTTCAGCATTTCTGAATGTTCTTCCATTTGTATCTATCCATGTTAAGATAGTGATCCTAACATGATTATAAATGATAAATGGCACCTCTACACAGACCTCTTGCATTGTCCAGGCTCATACAGGTAGCAACTTTTAACATGTAAAAATGTCTATTCATCGTCAAAACAGACACCAGAGGGAAAAATTTAACAACCAGGTCATTGATTTCCAAAATTTTTGTTAAGATTAGAATCACAATTCAACAACACTGATCCCATCAGTATACTGCATGAACTAGCTGTTCAAGTTCAGAGTTTGCAGAGGACAATTCTAGGTCTGACACATATGATACATGCTCTAGAACTGGCACAAAGAACACAAAGTACAGTGTCTCCAGACATTGATTTAGTGCAGTGAAGGACAGGAGATGTCAAAAGATTTAGAACCTGTATTGCGGCAAGTGGGTATGAGATACAAAATGATGAAAAACTACCAACGTCTAATCTCCATTCTCCTTCCAGTTGTCTCCTATCCAGAAGTTGTCACTCTATTCAAACCAAAGGAGCAGTCAACAGTTCTTTTTATCACTCAGACCTTCTGACAATTAAGATGGGGAAATAACATTACTCACTACATTAAAACAAAAAGGTCAACACCTCAGACTTCACATAAAAAAACCCTAAGCACAAAGCAATTTAAGAACTTGCCAACGAACACACATCAGCCATGGACATTGTTAACAATAAGTTTTTTCTCTATTATTAACTAACTTGTTTATGGTATAACCTTTCCCTACCTCATGATCAACTTAATTATGGAACTCCATAATTTAACAATTCCTGCAGATATGAAATAATGGATACATATAAAAAATGAAGAATTCATGCAATGTTATTCCAACATTGGAATATATTAAGTTAATATAATTATTTTATATATTAAGCTAAATCCTCAGTTATTTTTTAGCCTAAAGTTTGCTGCTTTTGTTTCAAAGATAAAGGGATTTTATACTAAAACCCCAAAGCTTTCTCCTCCATTCAAATTTAACAAAGATATTAACACCCCCTTCACATCTTGGCCTGTTTCCATCCTCTGACTTTAATGGCAAGTAAAAAAAAGCAGCACTGTGTACTCCATGGCACCATCCTAGATAAATTAATATGATGAGATATAAAGGACAGGTAGCATAAAGAAAATTATTTCTTAACAATACCTTCATATAGAATGTGACACTGGATAATAAAGAACAAGAGTTCAGCAGCAGAGTAAGTAATACAGGGCAGAAGTAAGGAAGAATGTGCAGTATTCAGAGAATATTACAAAAACTGGAAGTGTAGTTGCATATAATTGCATTAAGGAATGTGAAAAGTTATAGTAACTAAAGGGACCCCAAGATTTAAAAAAAAATTACTAATTTAAAGTAATTGTGAAGAAATAGAGGAAAGGTCTGCCTTTATTGTATGAAATTGGAAAATTCTGATGTGATACAGATTTGAAAAAAGCTAGCTACCAACAGCAAATGCATCAGACTGGAAGACCAAGGGGAGACTTAATAAAATTTTATATTAATCTAATCTCATCAACCTTTTTCTGTATTTAGGAGAGAATGACTGCATTATTCAAATCAAGCACTGACACCCTCCCAAATACATCTAAAATGAGCCTATCTCTGTCCACTGAGTACTGAAGAAAAACAAAGGAGACTACAGTAATGCTCACCAGACATAGTAAAAATGAATGAACAAACAAAAGCACCTATTTAAGAACTACTTTCTTTAGGAGAGTCTTATTCCTATGATTTGTAACAAAAATTGGCTTGATATGAATTCAGAGACAATTACATGGAAAGACTGTAACTCTATAACTTAAGTTCTCTTAAGGATAAACTGTTACAAGAACAGTTCAGTGCAATCAATTGTAGCTGCAAGTCATGAGGAATAAGAGAACAAAAAACTGTACCAAACTTAAATCAGCAATTTTATGCAATCACTCATAAACAAACATTAACAGAAAGCCTAAAAGGAACAACAACAACGCACACAGAAATAGTTAAGACACAAAAACCCATCTCAAATGGCTCTTCCAAAAAATGAAAAAAACCTCACCAAAAATAACCTTCAAAAAGCATAACAGGTTGGAGAAGAACATTACCAAACATAAAATGAGCTGTCACTGAGTTCCTCATCCAGTCTTTTCTTAAACACCTCCATGGATGGTGACTCCACCACCTCCCTGGGCAGACCATTCCAATGAGGGATCACTCTCTCTGGGAAAAACCCGCTTCCTAACATCCAGTCTAAACCTCCCCTGGTGTAGCTTAAGGCCATGTCCTCTTGTTCTGGTGCTGGCAGCCTGAGAGAAGAGATTCACATCCACCTGGCTGCAACCTCCCTTCAGGTAGTTGGAAACAGCAATGAGGTCACCTTTGAGCCTTCTCTCCTCCAGGATGAACAGTCGCAGTTCCCACAATCACTCCCCACAGGGCTTGTCCTCCAGTCCTTTCAGAATCCTTGCCCTTCTCATTCAACTGGTTTAGTACTACACAGAAATGTTAAAACAGTGGGTTCCCATTCCCACCCTCAAAAAAAAAAAAAAGTCATCTTGTGGAAATACACTTACATGAATCTAGTGTTAATTGGTCTGATTCAACGGCTGTTTATGAGTGGAGTGTTGAGGATAAAACTCAGGATTTACCAACAGAAATGAAACTACATAAGCATAACAGAACTAGTTTCCTGGAATTTCATGCATTAAATGCAACAGTACATTTTAATTTATGAATCTGAAGACTTCATATCATCATGATAAATGGATGACAGTAATTTTTAAACTTAATGTCATTAGGTTGTAAAGATTAATACCCACATTCTTCCTTGCATAAATTAACTATCCAAAACCAATAGGCTGAGACTGATTCTCTCTTCTTACGAGATGTAACAAATCTATGAACAATAGTATCATCATTTATAATGTTTCATAATTGCAATGACTTTTTTTTATACAAGTCATTAACTCTTGCTCTTCTTTAAAAGGAGCAGATCTCCACTCTTGCTATTTGCAAGCAGACCTAAAGCTACACCAGGAGAGGTTTGGACTGGATGTTAGGAAGAGCTTTTTCACGGAGAGAGTGATCTCTCACTGGAATGGTCTGCCCAGGGAGGTGGTGGAGTCACCGTGACTGGAGGTGTTTAAGAGAAGACTGGATGAGGAGCTCAGTGACATGGTCTAGATGGTGGGAGGCTTGGATGGATGGAGCGTGGTGCCCGTGGTTCCACGCTTGTGGGCCTGATCCCTGGGTGAGTGTTTGCTTAGGAGTTGGACTAGATGATCCTGTGGGTCCCTTCCAACTCAGAATAACATGTGCATTATTACCACATACAGCATTATTACCACATACATATTTTTTAATCGTCATTTATAAGCATTTAAAAAAAATAAAAATAAAGTAACCAGAAACAACACTAAAAATCCCCCTAACCTTCGAAATGCTTACAATTTACTCTTTGTGATCTGCTACAGATTTCTCCTTCCCCAAGAGAAGCACATGTGTCACAACAGGACAGAACTGTCCCATACACATATTTTGTTTTGGCAACCACACAAGTGGCTTGAAAAATGTCATAAGATTATCTGCGCATGGGGAGCTTCAGTTCATTTCCATCCTATACCAAGAGCTCCCTTACTCAGGGAGTTTACTTACTTTTCTTAATTTAATGACAGAAACATAAGATTCTAGATTCAAGAAACATATGGACTAACCAACTTCTTACTTAGCCCTGTGCAAAATGTTTGTGGTGATGTTAAAGGGAAATACATTGTACCTTAGAAATGTCCACAGCAGAAACTCAGTGAAAAGAACTGAACTTACTCTGCAAATCATCAGTAATCCATAATAACTCTTAATAAGAACACCCTTTCATAGAATTACTTGCCCTTCAAGGCTCGGGTGACACTGTGTGAAAAGTTCATACAAAATCTATGTTCCAAACCTTTAAAAAGTTTGGAACGTATTTTGTGGTTTACATGATGTATCTGGTAGAAAAATTTCACCTATCAATCAGTCAAAGATGCAATTTAAAATAAACTTGAAAGTAGGCAATTCTGTTGCATGATTTAGAGTTCTGAATCACCACAATTAGTAGAGAAGGTACGTTTACAGTATTTAAAGAAAAAGTGAACTATAATTTTGAATACAGTTTCAACACTGCAGGACTAATCATTTCCCTGCCAACCTGAAATATACACAGCTAGTCAAGGCTACAAACTCAGTCACCCAACTCAAATGTGAAGAGTTGACACGACCAAGACAGCTCAGTGTCCCTTTTGAAAGAAGTATGTTGTTATGTGGTGTAGAATATTATTTTCTGCAGAAAAAGCAGAACCATTATATATTGGTTCTGGTATTTGTTTCATCTCAAACATAACTCAAAACATTCAAGGCACATTATCTTTCCTAATTACCAAATAATTTCTGAAAAAGGTAGATCCCATCTTCTATTACACTCTTTACTTTTCTATTTAGACAGTGCAATATGTGAATGTTTTACTCTCTCACAACACCATAATGGTGCTAATACTCTGAAGAGTAGACCAAGTGTGGTTTGCACTGTTCCTTACAATTATTCTTATTATTTCTTGGTACATGAGCTAACAGTATAAAAGAAATTTTCCCAAAGCAAGAAGGTGATACTGCCATAGGGAAATAAGTACTCAGCAGATCACCCAAGAACAAGTATGACACTTGAAGTTTAAATAAATTAAATTAACATTTGCCAAAAGGTTCTAACACACCTTACAGAAGATGCTCTATACACAATTTAAAGCAAACACACGAATGTTGACATTTTCTGGACCTCATCACATGTAGCCTTATACATCAGTGGTCCTTGAGTTACAGTTTCTGCCTTTACTTGCTGTGAAATATTCACCTGTGTTCAACAAAAGCATGTAAAAGACACAAAAAAGCCAGAAGCCTCCCTCGAAATGAGCAGCTGCTCACTAACAGATTTTTTTTCCCACAATTATTATTGGAATGACTAATTTTATTCTTCGAGTCAAGGAAATTTTGAAAAAATACCTGCAATGTGCCGTTTAAATGAATCATAGCTGTATAGCTTAAAAGAAACATTTGCCACAATGAATTTGAAAGAAGAATTTTGAAACTCAGGAGATTTCATAGTAAGTTAAAGAGATCCAATTAAATTCATTCTTGACTTGTTTCATCTCTTAATTAACATCTATAGCAATACCTGCAGAAATTCATTTTTACACCAACAGGAAATACTCAAAATATAAGTAATAGAGAGTTTCTTAATCTGCTTCCATTAAAGGCTAATTTACACAGGGGAAAAAGTAATCCTCAGGCTATGTTTTTCTGTACTGAGATGCTGCAATACCTGTAGGAGAGTAACTCAATTAATAACTTGCACTATTTGCAGTAAAATCTTCTACAGTCAAACCTAAATCACTTACTAGGTACTTTTATCCCTGTGAAGCAAAGTGAACTTCCATGCCCTGAGGAAAAGTCTATATTTCACATCAGTGGTCCCAGAAAGAGCATGAAGAGGCATCTCTGCTTATCGTTTTTGCATTGTAATATCCACATTCTTATACAAGAAAAAAACAACATTTAGTTATTGGGACAGTCCAGCATCTTCCAACCACCACAGTAAAGGTGATATTTCTGAAAATACATACCCAAATAATTTCAAATAATTCGTTGCTTTAGAGCAATGAATACTGAAGCTCCATCTCCTTTAAGGCAAAGGTCTACCCTCATGTTTAATGAGCAAAGCATAATTTGGACTTACGATGGTTTCCAGCTACTGAGATCTGCAGAACTATTCATGTTTTGTACTGCTGCATTAACCAAATAATCCTAAAAAATGTAACTAAGCCCAAAGGAGCTGCCCAGAGAGAAACAGGCAAGAACAAGGACCACTGACCATAAGGAAACACAAAAGCTGAACCACATTCAATGAGGATGAAATGAATTTTTCCTTCCTTTCCAGGTAATGCTACTTTAAGAGAAGTCAAAAAGATAGAATCACACAAATTTACAAATACTTCACAATTAAAGATTTCCATACTATGCATATGAACGTGTAGGCTAGCAGGAACAACAAAGAAAAACAGGTCCCGTGCAACTGAAATGCATTTGTTGAATTCTTTTCATCAGTGAGAGAAAACTTCAGAAATGGGGACTTCAAACTGTAAGAAATGAAGCAACTATTATTATCTTCTGTTTAAAAGTTGAAGACACTCACTGCTTCAGTAAATACAGTTTACTATCAAGGGTTTCTTTGCTGAAGAGATTCTTTACAAAGAGATCATTTTGACTGACAAGTATATTTAACACAGAAAATTCCATAAGCATTTTACTGCACATTCCACAATAACTAGAACATGAGAATCTTCTGTTTAAGGTATATGCAATTCCTTTTCTAGAAGGAGACTTTTCACAGCTGCAGAGGGGATTTTTAAACTTAGGAGGTAAATATGAGGATGGCCAAACACATCCCATCACTCCCACAGCACTCCATGCATCTAACCTGCTCAGGTAACTTTGTACAGAGCAGAAATACCCATAGTATGGGGACATTTTAAACAGAACCAATGGATTCACAAAACCTCATAGAGTCTGATCTTCCATTAGTTGCCTACTAAAAAGTGATGAAAATATTTCAAAGTACATAAGAGAATAATCAGATTCTGAAAATTACCATACCTGATACAGCAAGAAAATCATCAATACTTGTTATATCATCCACAGCTTCAGTAAGAATGTGAATGTGATTCTCCCATGTACTTCTGTACATCTCCATGTTGTTTTTCACAGCTTGACTTTTTGGTCTGGCAGCAAGAGCTAAAGCAGAATTAATAACCTGTACAAAAAACAAGCACAAAACTCAAATAATTATGTCTTCAGAAATCAGTTGTTATGTTCTACTTAGCATTGCAGAGCAGCATTCCTGTTCTCAAGGCAAGAACTTCGCTCAGCTTTGTTTTTGTTCTCAAGCAGAAATAGCAGTCAGATGCTGCTTAGCCCTACTTCCATTATAGCTTCACAAATTAATAAGCTGATGGAGGAGGACAGCAACAGATCTAACATTTTATTTTTAGTTGGGGAGTTTATACTGTTCCAGTTTTCAAGACACATATTAATACAAGCAGGTTTTTACTTACACACACTTCAGTATATACTTACCAGGGCAACAAACATCATCACTTCAGTTTTGAGTTTGAACTTTTTAACATCAAGAGCTTATTAAGGAGTATCTTCACTGAAAGAGGTATTATCAGCCTTTGTTATGTAAGAGAGGGAGGTTTTGCCAGGACAACAGGTATTTTTAGGATTTGAGGCATAGGACACAACACATATACATCTAGATAACAGCAGCAAACTGATACTGCTAAATAAGTTTGGGATAAAAACAGAAACCCTGTTTACATGAAGAGGGTACATTTAATCTCTCCCAGGAAAGACTGATTGAAGATGAAAATACTGGATTTTAAAGTGATTACTTCTATAGATACTTCTTTAGTCACATTTAGAAGTTTTTTCCTAGTATGTTTTTTTGTTGATGTTAAATCTATAAACATTTTTAATTAATGCATATCCCAGCTATTGCTTATTTATCAAGGGGAGAATGATTTTGTGACTACCAGACCCAAAGTAAAGCAAAACACAAGAAAAAATATAAGATGCCTCACCAATTATCAGTGCTGACAGTATACATTCATTAAACTTTCATATATATTTTGTCACTGATCAAGTATTTGCACAAAAATGTAAGAACTAGAAAAATCCACTCCTAAGGCCATTGTGTCTTGACAATAATAGCGACTCCTCTTGATCCTGTTCTGGATCATAAGCAAAAGTTGTAATCAATTTTCTTTGGCTGGTATTTTTACAAATTGCATGAACTTACACAGCTGAAATTTAAACTATGAAACATATACTAATATTTGTGCTTTCAAAATGAAGGAAAATTCACAACTAGGCTTTCATGTGATTACTGCTGAGAGTCTTTTTACTAATGATTTTGTTAAGGAAGCAAAAAACATGTGCTTATTACTTTACCAGGCAGCTGGAGAAGACAGAATATGCAACCACAGTAACATGAGGGAGGGCAGCACTGTACAGTGATAAGGTGGCTTTAGGTAAAGATGAATAATTCAGCTTAAGGTCAAGCAAAAGAAGATGACAAAAGAGTAAAAATATGCAAGGCTCCAGTAATATTACAAGAGAATATCTGAATTAAATAAAACAAAGGAAGAAGCAATGGTAAGGGTCTAATAGGGTGGTGAATACAGCAGAAGAAAACTAGAAATTTCTTAAAAGCAAAGTAAAAGAGTATTCTGAATACTTAAAATTGCTATCCCCTCTAACTAAACCAAGAAAAAGTCTTACGTAAAACATGGTAACTCCAGATTTGCACAGTGACTGCATTTTTAAAACAATTGTGCATTTAATACTCCAGAAGTACCACTTCTGGTAACAGCAAATATCACATCCTTCAACTCCCCACAGAAACTTCCATATGACAAAAGTAACCCGAAAAGCTCAGTGTCCAAACCTTTTGAGTCAAGAGACAGTGCTACCTGCCACATTCTTTCTGTATGAAGTGTAGAATACAAACACAGAAAATTCAGTGCAGTAATGGTGCACTTCTATATACACGTATATATTTTTAAATAATATTCATAGTTAAACCATTTTAGGAATTACTAATTTTAGAAGTTAGTAGAAAACTGTTTCCTTTGTCCCAAAAATAAGACTCATTTGTTTTTTCAAGGTACGAGCCATTCTGAGAAGCACTTAGACTTCTGTAATTTATCCTACTCTACATTTGCTTTTCTTCCATCAGCCAAAACACAGCATCATACAGGGAAAAAAAAAAAAAAAAAAGAGAAATTTTGGTAAAAACAATAAAGATCTAAAAAGCAAGCAAGTCTTTTAATATAGGGTGCTCGTCACAACTCCAAAACTATACCCAGAAGACATGCAGCACAAGAACAAGACAATGTCTGTATACACAAATACATGGGGGAGAATTAGAAAGCATAGGAAAAGCAGCAGGAAAGAATAAAACAAACATCCCCATTAAAATATATTCCAAGTTATTTTTCACTTTCTAAAAAAGGCAGGAACAGGTCGAATTGCACATTGGTCCTGGAAAAAGTCATAACAAGACTTTGCAACATGCCTTAATAGACCAGTATATGCCAGCACAACAGCAAGAAGAATGCTGCCTCACTGCTGTGGTCAGAGCTCCTGACTTGGTACATTGCAGGAGAGGAGCAGCAGCTCTAATACAGCGAGGAAGAAAAGGCATCAAGTCTGGCATCAAACAGGCATCACCTATGTACTGTGGGACATTTTCAGAAGAGTGAGGATGATCAAGCTGTAGTCAATATTTTTTTTAATATTAACTGTAAACATTTGAAAATGTTGCAAAGCAGGTTTCAAGCAAACCCCACATGTATTTCTGTAAAAATCATGGCATTTTGTTACAATCTAAAACAGACCCCAAACCCCAATTCACTGTCAATGCCAGGGATTTTGCAACAAATATTTTGAGTTCTGGTAAGTGAAGATTAAACCCAAATTTTGCTTTTAGGATGTGAACTGCACAACACTATTCATTTAGTAAAGAAGCAGAACCGCTCTGCCTTTGTTGCTCTGTGCATTGGAGTATTCCACATTTGCATAAAAGACATCATGTCATTTTTCTCAATATCAATACCAAAGATATAACTTTCCACATGCAATGCAATATATACAAGCCCATTTCTGTTTGGCTCTACAGCAGCTCCCTCAACTCTTTGCTAAAAGTATGAAATTTGCAGGAGTTGAGGCTTCACTGTTTTCACTCTTATCACGCTTAATCCAATTTCACAGGATCAATTTTCTAAGCCAGGAGCTCAAAGTTTCACCTCAGTAATGCTTAGGTCACATTAGTCCTGTTTTCATTCACCACACTAACTAGTTTAGGTTTTAAAATGTGTCCATCGAGACTGAAATACTAAATAGATAACTTCCAACTTTTCTGCTTAAGCCTCTAATAAGATCAAACCCTAAAAAAGTTAAACCCTATTTCTGGTTGAATACAATAAAGTCTTTTTCTTACTGCATTTTCTTTTGGTAGATTACCAGGTTTGCCCTGCCAAAAGTAACAATGAGACTTTTTAAAAAGCTGTTTCAGTAGCAGAACCACTATCTTTTATACTGCCACAGATAAAAAAGCACCAACTTCTATCTTGTCAAATGCAATAAAGAAATAAACAACTTGGGAAGATCACCAAAGTTGTTCCAGAATGTAATCAACTTTATTAAATGGGTGAATTTAGAAATCAAGATGACTTCAGATATCTCTGGAAATGAAGTCCCAAAACCTTCAGTAAAGGTAGAAGCCACAGCACAGGCAGGCAGCACTCTCATTGAATAGCACGGAGATTGCAATGGCTCACACACTGACGGACTGAGGCTGCACAGGAGCCCCAAACCACAACGTAACCACCAAGCAGTACAAACCTTAGAATTTACCTAAGGCTTCCTTCACAAAATTTACAACTAGAAGTTAAATCAGATATATTATACACAAGAGAAGTTAACCTTGAATTCAGTATTTCAAGTGACACTGCTCTTTCTGGTTCCCAATCTAAATTGCTCTAATGTTTAATATCCTGTTAAGAAAAGGCTTCACTACTCTTCAAATAAACATGGTTTCCAGAAATGTGATGATATTTGCATTCCATAAAACAATTCAGATTTATAGTAAAGGAAAAAAAAAATCCTGCTATATCTAAGTTGCAGAGCATGCTATAGACCACGTCTTTATTTTTCCTGGGAATCTTGTCAAGGTAAGAAACACAAGAGTCGAGCAAGGTTGCTAAAGCTTGGCTAAGCCCAGGTATGCTATTAGCTTTGTTCTATCTGGACCCACAACACGTATGATTTAGACTAGGCATTTTGAATATAATATAAGAAACTTGAAGAGATACATATCACGTAAGTAAAAGGGAGATTTTAAACCTGCTTTTTCTGTAAAAAGAAGAAAAATAAAAAAAAAAAAGAAAAAAACCCTACACAAGGCCTTTCACAGTCTCACCAATAGGAGACCAAGCTTAAAAGGCTTTAGCCAGTCTCCTAGGCTTCATGGGGCTTAGTTTTTCTACCTCACTCCAACTATCAATCATGGTGTAAATTTATCATATGAACTGATCTCAAGAAACCACGAAAGCAAAACTAAGCTGACATCACTGTTTGATCACTGCACCCTGAATTAAAACAGGGTTATAATTTGTTACTAGTGAATTAAATACAGCCTTACTCTACCTTTTTATATCATATTTGATTGCTTTAATTCCATCATCACTTTTTCCCCATTTGTATTTGTGCACTATAAATCTCACAGTTCAGGTAAACATTACCAGAAACCTGGTACTCTTCCTGCTCACTGCTTGGGCATGTCACTGGGATTTAATTAACATTTCTCAAATACATCCTTGGACTTCTGAGCAGAAGTTAGATGATGACTGCATTTATTATAATTAGATGTACAGCAGTAACATACATGTGTCCCCATCAAATACAGGATAAATGACATTTGAGGCACACACAGCACATGAAGCTTTCAGGAACTTACTCCCGTACGTAACATGCTAAAATGGGAGGTGGTGGGGAGAACAAAAATAACAGAGAAAAACCTCAACAATCACAAAACCACACCTGGACAGCACTCATGGAGACAGCTTAAGACTATGGCACAGTTACTCCTTGATTGCAGAAATAACAATTTGCAACTCAACAGACATCCATCCAGTCGCATGAGGGAGGGCAGCACTGTTCAGTGATAAGGTGGCTTTAGGTAAAGATGAATCATCCAGTTTAAGGTCAAGCAAAAGAAGATGACAAAAGAGTGAAAATATGCAAGGCTCCAGTAATATTACAAGAGAATACCTATACAGTGTTTTAATTAAATAAAACAAGGGAAGAAGCAATGGTAAGGGTCTAATAGGGTAGTGAATACAGTAGAAGAAAACTAGAAATTTCTTAAAAGCAAAGTAAAAGAGTATTCTGAATACTTAAAACTGTTATCCCCTCTAACCAAACCAAGAAAAACTCTTATGTAATAGCTTTAGTTTTTAGACACAGCATAGATAATCACAAGAGCAATTCTCATTTCAAGGTCACTCAAGCAATAGAATGGGGTTCCCAAAGAGTTTGTGCAGTCTCTGCTCTAAGAAGTTGTTAAGGTTTGACCAGTAAAAGTTTAGAGAAAGCTCAGAGATTAGTTTGAAATTAAGGAGTCAGCCCACTTCAAGCACAAGGCTATAGATATCCCAAGGTGCCTTGCAACCTGAATGATTATTGTGCTGAAATACAGTTACAGAATAATTATATGATGCATCCTTAGTTACTGACATTGATTCCTTCAGGGACAAGAATTACTCACTTCCCAGGGATACTCCAAGACAGGTAATAGAAATGTAAACAGAATGTAGCAACATCAGGAAATATTTCCTGACACAAGGGTTACTACTAAAGAAACCACAGAAACATGTTGACAGTCAGTTATTTTTAGGTTTTAAACATGAAATTGTTATTTCTGTCAAGCTGCGCCTTGTATTTCTGTTAAAACAGTGGGGGAGGATAAATATCCAGGTAGGCCCAAGCTCTGTAAGTAAGTGTCTGCATGTACTACTAGCTCAGGAAACAAAGTTCACAGGTTCACAGGATATTTCAAGTTGGAAGGAACCCACAAGGATCATCTAGTTCAGCTCCCAAGTGAATGCCCACACAGGGATCACACCCCCAACACTGGAGCCATGGGCACCATGCTCTGTCCATCCGAGCCTCCCATTATCTGGACCATGTCACTGAGTTCCTCATCCAGCCTTTTCTTAAACATCGCCAAGGATGGCAACTTCACCACCTCCCTGGGCAGNATGGTAGCAGAGGCAGCGGTGTGGGTGGCAGTGGTGGCAGCGCAGGCAGCGGTGGTGGCAGTAGCGATGGTGGCTCGGGCGGGGGTAGCGGCACAGGCAGTGGCGGCGGCACGGCCACCATTCAGCATGGAAATAGGGCTTCGCGGACCCCAACTGAGACCGCGGATGCGTGATATAGGAGACCTGACTGTATTAGAATCTGCCTATTTCTCTAGCCTATCGAGGTCCCTCTGAAGGGCCCTTCTACCCTCTGATAGTTCAACATTTGCCACCAGCTTGGTATTTTCTGCCAACTTGCTAATGGTGCAAGGAAAAAAATCCTACTATAATGATAAAATGATGCAAGGTTATGTGACACTGTTGCTTTGGTATCTGCCATAAAAAGCTATTATAATATCAATGATATGAAGAACTCAATCATTTAAAAGCTTTGAATGCTGAGTATGTCATATACAATGTAATTAAATAAAATTGAAATCATGTTGATAACAGCTCTAGACAATATAGACAAATTGTTCCTAAGAGCAAATGCATTGCAAGAGTAAATACATTACTGCCTCTATTTATTAATAAAATCAACTTTAATTGCTCTGGAAATGTAAAAGGTGAAATCTAGCCTCACTGAAAATATCTAAAAAGAGATGCAGAGTTAAGGAAGATTGTTTAATCATTATATCAACATTGAAAGACCAAGAAAAAGCAAGAATTGTGCTTCCACAAGAAAACACTTACGAACACAGGAAAAAAATTAATCCACAGCATACTGCTCTGTCTCACAACATCCTGAAAAACTTCCATCTCAGCAGCATTATTCAGCACTGATAGTTATGATGAGTTAGGTGTACATGTGCTATGTGATTGTAAGGATTCACATTATATTCAGAAAAAATTAAGACATCTATTGCTTCAAACAGACTCAAAAAATCCATCAAGAAACAATGATGAATAAGAACACAGCAATCCCTAAAATACTACAGACAGGGGTGAAAACACTTAAAGCAATTTATGATCAAAGATAAAATGTCAAAAGTCCTATTTGCAATCTCTCTCTCTACTTTGGGAGAAATAGGATTTAAAGAACTTACTCTATGATTCTGCCTCTTTCTTCTTTCCTATAATTTAAAGCAGAAAGTAGGGATTCAACTGGAGGCACTTGGTTTGATAGTGATAAAATTGACTATGTTTGGTAATAAACTTTAAAATTTTTATATGGGTTTACGTATTTGTTCTCAGATTATGAAGCAAATTTAAGCTTTGAGAAAACATCACTGAACAAAGTAGAGACATATCAACCCACTGTTCAAGTCTAGCAAAGACCTTCTTGATATTGAACATTAAGGGAAGATTTAATCTCTACGTTGTTAGTACAAGCTATTGGCCAAGGAACTTGCAAGTAAGTTAAGAGTGCACAAGTAAAGCAATCCCTCAAGAACAAACAGAATTGTGGTATAAGGTATAAGACAATTCTACAAACATTATTGATCTGATACTCCAGGCAAACAATAGCATAGCTTCTACCTCCAATACCAGTGATACACAGAAATATGGTTTTACATTGGGATAAAGTTTTTTTACTTTGTTAAAATAAATTGTGCCATTTCACTCCAAAGCATACCTTCCAATATAGCTTAGCACTGCTAAGATGCATGGTAAACTCTTGAGGATGGAAATAAACTAAATACAAATCCAACAAAACAAAGCACACGCACACCAAACTAAAGCGACCCCTACCCCTCTACACATCTACGTCTTGGTTTTATATAGGGACTACATACACATTTCTGAATGCATTTGCAACTGTTCTACAGAAAAAACACACAAAGTTATCTTTAACAAAAGAGATATTAACATTATTTCTGTTTAAGATGTTACAAAAGTGGAAAAGAACTGAAAACGCAGTGAGTTACTCAGTATTCACATTTGGGTGGACAGTTACTGTATTTTTTGTGCACACCTGACAGAATAGGTTGAACACTTAAAGACTGCTTCTTATATCCATCCAACAGCAAATCCCTTCCAGAACTAATTCACTTGACTTGACAAGTGAAGCAGACTGCAGATTTCAAAACACATTGAGCTTTTTCAGACAGAATTCATAATTTCAGTTAAGCAGTTTCACCCTCTCTACTATGCACTACTGAAACAGAAGTACTGAGCATAAACAAACATATTTATTTCTACCTTGTTGAATGCAGTGTCTGTAAATAACATAGGGAAGGTTTTGGATATCACAGAGTATTATCACAGAATATTATGAGGTGGAAGGGACCCACAAGGATCATTGAGTCCAACTCTTTAACAGCCCCACTGCCTCCCTGGCGGGAATCAAAGCCCCGGCCTCCTGCGTGAGAGGCAGGGACACTCATCACCGTACCAAAGTGGACTTTTTTTTTTTTTTCCCCTAAATATTCAAAGGTACTGGGGTGATTTTCACAAATCCCCTATTTTATGCCAAGAATCGAAACACTCAACCAAAAAACCACTGTTCCTCAAACTGTATTTTCTGTCTTAGATATACATCCATTACCCAGGACCACACTTAGTGAGTGAATCAGAACATTGGTCAATTCCATCAGACAACTTTAGCTACGGTTTCAACATTCTAACTAACAATTAGATTCTGCTCAGAAAGCATAGAACAATTCACCCAAGATTATCAAACCTCAAGCAATGCATTCTAGAATAAAATTTTAATTTCAAGATAAACATATTCTTGAAATGGAAGACTAAAATAATCCTCAAGATTTACTGATATATGAATTGCAGAATATACTGAGTTAGAAGGGACCCATAAAGATCACCAAGTCCAACCCTTAGCCTTGCACAGGAACATCCCTAAGATGTGCCTGAGAGTGCTATCCAAATGCTTCTTGAACTCTATATGTTTATAATTTTTCATTGTTATTTTATACTCCAAACCACTCTGGAAGTCATGTCTTCAAGAATGCTCCATTCAGAACTGGAGCTCAGCTCCCTGTAGTTCACTATAAACATACTGAACTGAGAACACAGTCTCTGGATATAGCAAAGCGTTTTAGGGATGTTTTCTACATTTTTCTTAGGCTGTGTAAATGCTCTATCACAGTATACCAACAATATCAAGTATACCGGTATAAAAATTATCGCCACTGGAGATAGCTGGGTTTGCTGGTCAAACTGGGATAAGCCATACTCTCAACAGCACGTGTTACACAGCTACACTACAGCTTCCCAGACGATGCAGGTACTAAGAAAAATCTCCATGGGAGTTTACACTCTCAGGACTTGAACTCAAAACGAATTGAACATTAAAAAACCTCTATGTTTGAATATAACACCCATAATTATCAATAAAATTACTTGCATATTCAAATTACAACATAAAACTGAAGTTTATGTCATTAACCTTCTGTTTATTGATTTCATATCCAAGTAAACCTTTTGTCGAATTTATAATGTAATGCATAAAACAAAAAAAAAAAGATCTTTACGGATTATTCATTCACATACCAAACTATGGAGATGAAATAAAACTGTAATGGAACTAGAACAATTACAGTGTAACTACACCTCAGATACAATCTTTGAATATTTCGTAAAGTGAGCACACATATGGATTACATTTATATACTAGGGAGGGAGGGATATCAGTAAAGCTCAACATATCTGAATATGTACACCACAGCTGTTACTCCATGTACATATTGAAGTGTATTATGCAAAATTCCAACCAAAAGAGCAGCAAGAAACTACAACTAACCCATCAAAAGTGTATTAATTCATTCCTCATTCCCTTGTGGCATTTCTAACAAAACCATCACCATTACCAACAAGATTTAGTTTATTTAGTTATCTAAAAGCCATTGCCCTGCATTTTCTAAACTATCTAGAATGCTTGTATAGTCTGAGCAGAAAAAATGAAGAGCTGAATGTTTCCTACCCTCCTCCTCAAACTCAGTGAAGTTTTACAGCCACAAATCTCTAATAATAATATTTTAATACCTTGCTTTCCTTAGATAGAATTTTGCTGGAGTGACTTTCACCACAAAATGTGGCATCTCAGAGAAACTTATAAATCCAGAAAAAAAAAGATGAAGTTGAAGAGGAAAAAAAAGATCTTTCCAGGAAAAATGCTTTTAAATTTTAAACGCAAGGCGAAAAATAAATTGTTTATAAAACATTCACAGCACTTTTGGCAGTGTGAATCTATCGCAAATGCCCTCCAGCATTTTAGCAAAGTCAATCATTCTCATATCTTATGTCCACTAACTGCAGGTGGGGCAAGAAGAGGATAAAATAGAACAGCTTCTGTATTGCTACAGAGGCTGAGACTGCACAGGGCTGGTGTTTTTGTTGAATACTACAAAGTGAGAATTTGTTGAGGACTCTCTTCAAACATAACAGATGCTGGAAGATGAAAGTTAAGGCTGAAAACCTCAAGGCATTTTGTAGTTAATTATTCTCTCTCCAAGTACTATCACAAAAGAGCCAAGCAGTCACAACCAGCAACGAGGTTTTCAAGGGAATCCAAGAGTCACAGTGGATTTTTTTCCACCCTTTAAATTGTTTATTTGAGAAGTTCAAGCCAAAGCAAACATCTAGCTAAATCTGACTGTATAGAAGAATAAAGTACTATGGCTTCCAATACATTTTGGTGTCCCATAACTTTAGGATTCCATAGTATCCCATTCACCAGAAACTTACACAGACTTCATCAGCTTTTTAAAATAGTAAATCTCAGTTTTCATAAGCTGAGAAAGATAATATCCTACAGCTATTAATGTCTGGATGAGAAAACTGATGTAGCTGAGAATTAACCTGGGAAACAAGAAGGTTAGTTTTCATTCAAGTCAGCTACTGGTGTAGCTGTATAGATGCATAAACACTTGCTAGCTCAAGGGATGAGGGGAGTCTAGAGAAGGAGCAGGCGCTGCTTTCGGTGGCACCGCAGACTAATGTCACTAATTCCAGATTGAGCTGTCAGTGGCTTTAATTGAAAGGTACTGTGCCTTAGTAACCTCTCAGTTGAAAGGCTGGAGATGGTACCTAATCACAGAATCACAGGATCAACCAGGTTGGAAAAGGCCTACAAGATCATTGAAATAAGATGTCTGATACTGTTGGATATTAGCAACTCTTTTCTGTCTTTTAAAGCAGATGGTAGAGAACTCACTGATTCACCATGTTCTCCCCCAGTATACAGCTATGCCCTGTATTTGAAGAAAATGGATTTAAGAGAGATAAAAGGAGATACCATACAGACAGTTTAACCAAGACGATGAAATTGTGGTTATTGAAGTGATATTGGTGAAGAGCTTTAATTAAACTAATAAAAGAACTTCTTCAGTATCCCCCACTATTTTAAGGCACCAGAGAAAAAAAAATGGATGATTGGTTTTCTCTCATGAAAAAGTAAATATATATTGATTACATCTACAATTTGGTGCAAAGTAGCATGGAAGCCTTCAGAAGCCTAACAATGACAACAGTGCATAGTACTCAAAACCTCAACTTGAGAAGCTCTGCTTTCCAAGCAAGGCTCGTCTCTTCTCTGCTTTCTTTCTTGAAATATTATCATAACTTCTTTATGCTTCCCATAAGTTTTTCCTCAAGGTTTAAATGTAAATGTCCTATAACTTTTTTTTTCTCAAAATTAAATATTGTATCTGTGTTTTTCCATCATAAAACTGAATGGAGGAATTCAGTCTTTGATTTGAGCTGTTTTGATTTGCACTGAAATTCTTTAGCCCTTTTGTGTTGATACAGATAAATGGGTATTATTTGCTTCTGTGTTATTTTCTGGAAAGTAGGTACTGAACAAAGCTGAAATTCTTGTTCACAAAATTGAGACTTGATAGCTACTCAGTGGCAGAATCTTTCAATATGTTGCATTTTTCAGATATTGGAGTTTAATTATGTATTTTGTGATGCTGTGGACTTTTGAAGATAGCATTTCACATTTCCTATAGAGCCAACCCTCTTCCACTTTGCACCCCCCAGACAGCGGCTTCACATCTCAGCGACATGATTTTTCAGCGATTAAGGAGGCCCATTTAGCAACCGTGCAGGTGCAACCTGACACATATGAATATTCAAATTAGGCAGTCATGAATATTCAAATCAACCCCCACGCCATGCTGCACAGACCATGGGTACACTGCTCTGCCCACACTGCCACGCCTGCCCCAGCACAGCTCCCATCCCACAGCGTCCACCCTGGCTTGGCAGTGCCAAAACAGTGCTGGAGCACCATGGGGTCGTGTGAGAGTGTGGGGCAAATTTGCATATTAATGAGCTGCCATTCTATGCAGAAGGAGGGCTTCACGGGTAGGGGACAGGACCCGCGGTACTGTGGTATAGGACACCCGACTGTACTTTTGAAGAGAGGAGAATTCAAGCAGTTGGTGGATTGGAATGAAGATGCTTTGCCTGGATCACTTCTGCAGACAAACATACATACACTCTCTAAAAGACGCCTCAGTTCCTCAACTCTTGGATCCTTGGAGGAATTTATGAATCTACAAATAAACAGACCATTTCACATGATCCTAAAAAACGTGACAGGCTAAATGGTGTCTGCTAGAGAGATAGGAAAGCAAACATTGCTACAACAGTGCTGAAATTATTAAAATTCAAAAAAAAAGGAAGTCTGCAGGGGTGCTTTCTTGTAAGAAGTCTTGGCAGTTTTTGCCATTCTCCTCACTGCATGTACATGTCTACTAATAGAGAAACAGATCTATAATATCAAAATACAGCAGTCAGTTCCAGACTGTTGTGTTGGCACTGAAGGAACCGATTAATTATGCTGGACAAGTAAAAAAAAATGTTCATGACAGGCGTCAGATGAGTATTTCAATGCCCTGGAAATAAAATTATGTATAAATATATTCACACTGATCAGCTTGGCATCTTGCTTACCCTAGTACCTCTCTCCATGTTATTTGAACTACCACACTGATTTATTTACAAACTCCCACAGTTAAAAAATCAGCTTCTACATCTGGTGGTTTACCATATACCAAGCAGTATTAATAATCACTAAGCAGCGAGAAAAGATGGGAATGAAATTTAGAGCTGTATCTTACATGAATGTCCCAAGTGTTATGAACTTTTCATTAGTAACATGTTATGTAGGATTGCTTCTCGCCTAAAAACTTTATAACCAGATGGTTTCCATCTCTCTCTCAATATTTCAGAGAAAAGCAGAATTCAGTAAAATTACTAACATCCAAGGTTCTGCTTATATCAGTGCATATCCCAACTTTAAAAAAATATTTGAAAAATACTGCATATTGCAAAATATCAGCAAGCTCCACCGAGACCCCATCTTCAAAAGAAGTGAGTCTAAAAGTCACTATTTCAGATATGGTTCTTCTAAAATGTCCCAAACTCCCTGCTCCTTACAATTCCCAAGAGATCTTTATGCTAATAAAAAGGCTCTAGAAAGGGTCATTTGACACACTGAAGCTCTTCTTAGCTGTTGCCTTAAGACCAGCGTCCTCTGATCTCCATTTTGACTCCACTGTTCCACCACTAGGCTCAAGTCATTCTTCCCCTCAGCTCAGGATCTGTTTGCATTTATGCTCCTGACACTTCCTGGCTTCCATTTCCTCAAGGCAGAAAACATCCTCATCTCCCATTATGTGCAACACTGCACCTTCCCCACATGTGTTTGTGACAAACATGAGTTTCAGAGAGCACAAGCACACAATATCTACCACTGCTGATGTTCCATCTCCTTTGCTCTTCCCAAACACTGCATCCCTATCCCAGGTTATGTCACATACCTAAGGCCTGGTGTGCCAGACATACTTTTGGACCACCTGGAAGCTGATTAGACCATAAAAGTATAAAATCCTATAATTTAGACAGAGAAGCCTAATCAGTCTAATTTAGATAGATTAGCTTGTCTGCTGATCTATGGTTTCCCACATTTTTGATAATTTTCCATCTCTATATTTACCATTTATCAGGTATTCTATAGGACTAATTATAAGGGGAACCACAATCGTCTTCCAACATGCCACTGAACTGAAGAATACCATAAAATACCATTGTTTTTACTCTGAAGATTTAAGAATACTGGGGAGTTCTACATGTGAAATTCTTCAGTCTGAACTCTAATTGATATGCCTCACAGGGAACTTGTGAGATAATTATTTTCCCTATGAAGGATTTTGAAATGATACGGCATAATCTTATTTACTAAAAAATGTAGGGGCCTTAATCTGCTATTTCTTAGGTAAAATACAAATTGCTTTCATAAGGCATGGTCCTTATCAAACAAAGGAGCAAATCCTGCACAATGAACACACCATCAGTAGTAATATAATCTTATCATGTGCATACCACATTCCCTTTTTAGACAGACCTATAATCACCAACAAATTCACCCCTGGTTTATCTTAAGGTTAAGTTAAAAAAAAAGAGAGATAAAATCAAGACATGAACATTTCACTACTGGAAATTAAAACCCTAGAAACTTAAATGGCTGTGGAGAAAATCAATATTTTTGTCAAAACTAGATTTTAGGAGTTTGTGGTATCAAATGTGATACTGAAAGCATAGGTTTCAATTTTGATTAAAAAGGTGCATCTGGATGCTTAATAATCCATTAGAAATGTGCACCTGTACCCCTGGAGAAAAAGAAACTAGAAGAAGCCTGCAATGTTCTTACAAATCCAGCAACATACTCAATCACATAGGAGTGTGATGTGAAACACAGAAGGGTTCAGGTTTTAAAAACAGACATTGAATGATTCTAGAGAACACACTGATCTGTGATACTTTCAGAATATCACATTTCTTTGATAGAACTTCCTTTCTCCAAGACTTATACTTATTCAACAGGCATAAAATGAACCCCTCAAACTTACTATTGAATATATTAACAATATTTGCTCTTCATCTTTTATTTCAACTACATTTAGCACAAAAGGATAAGAATATTTATGCTACCATCTAAACTACAAGAACAAATGATTTTGAAATTATGCAGCCTCAATGCTGCAACACAAAGGTCAAATTCACAGACATCACTAAAATCTTTGTTCTAAACAAGTCTAACTGCAGAAGTGGGTTTTTTTCGTATTTCTATAATTCTGAAAATCACAAATAAGGAGGGACTAAATTTTTGGTAATCAATATCTGATAAAAAGTTCATCCATAGCTATGCCTTTTTTCATTCATTTCCTTAAGACAAAAGTTCAAGCTTTTAAATTGGCCATAATCAGAAAAATTCATCTTTTACTCTTCACGTACTATTACTATATGTTTTGGGGTTTGTGTATTTCAAGTTGAAGGTCAAAATAGGTATTGCTTTCGAAGAGTAAAGGTATTCCCAATGTGCCTATCAAGCTACAATGTTCACAGGTTCACAGGTTATTCTGAGTAGGAAGGGACCCACAGGATCATCTAGTCCAACTCCCATTCAACCAGGTTTTATTTTAGAAACAGAACAGCATATTCCTGCAATTGAAGTTTTTATAGCTTTTTAAAACCCCCATTCAGTTTATTATTTATTATCAGACTATTAACCATTACTAATGTTAACCTATGTTAAGCACAAAGATAAAATAAGCAAGTTAGGAAGTATTTGCCCTGGAATTGACATTTGGTCTCCATTAGCTACATTAAACTGTATAAATGGACTGTGAATTTAGACTAAAGGAGCACAACTAAACATCTGTGTTGTGTGACAACATAGTGTGTGGTCCGTGTGCTGCAATGGGAATTAATTGAATAAGTCATACCTGTGGGCACAAAGTCTCTATGTGATTAGCAGCCATTTGAACTATTTTCGTTCCATCTTCATTTGTTGACATCGAACAAGCAAGATTAGCAACCTGAAATCAAACAAACAAATAAAAAACCAGCCTTGTAAACAAGTGTGCATCCCCAGACTCTCAAACTTGCAAAAAAACTCCACCTCTGCTAGAAAGTCTCCATTTTTGAGGGGAAATAATTTGTCAAAGAATGTATTTGAACAAGGAAAAACCGGGGTAATAGTAGAGCTGTGGAAAGGGGTGACAGCAACACGAAATCTCATGACCTCACTCCAGTTTAGGCTCACTAGGTAACAGCTGCAGTGTGGTTTAGATAACGAAGAAATTTCAAAGTAAGAGCCTAAGACTTCAGCTAACATTGCTTTCAATCTTGTCCACTAATCTTTCAGGGTCTTTTAATTTTTTTAAATTACTTTTTAGACCTTAGAGCCCAAACAACATTTGCCTCTATTTGTTGCAAAGAAAAAAAGAGTAATTTATGCTCTGAGGTATCCACAGATCATTATTCTAATTAGTGGTATGATTTTTTACTGAAATCATCACATCAGTGCTGCTGACACTGAAAATGTATTTGGAAACTTGAAATCTATGAAAGAACAAGTCTATCTTTGCTTTTATTTTATTATACACCATGGAGATACAGCTTCCTTTAGAGTGCAAACCTCTTCCATGCTGCTTCACAGTTCCAAAAGTTTAAGTAAAGGAAGGGAAAAGAGCACTTGCCTCACTCACTGCAACTGAACATCAACAGGCTGTGAAAGACTGGTCCGACAAAAGAACAAGAGGGGTTGGGATAGGATACTGGGATCCAGTAGATCTTTACATCCTACTGCAGTTATATGAAGTCCTTATGTCAACTACTGCACACTTGTTAGTCACAGAATTAGTAAGGTTGGAAAACACCATAGAGATCCTCAGGTCCAGCCTATCACCCCTCACCTGTTACCTAACCTAACCTGTTGTCATCCTGCTTCCCAACACACCATCCTACAGAGGTAGGCACCAAATAGAAATAAAATAATTAGGGAGAAGGGTAAAGATACCACAACAACACAAATGGATGCAAAAACAGCCAAGTAACCCATTTAGGTAGACGTTAATCCTGAATAATCACAATTCAGAAGGTATTTCTTCTGTAGGAGAGCAACTGAATACTGAGCTGGGAAATAACATTTGAATTTCAGCATTGTAGCAATCAGTATGGTTTTTCATATTAATTATATACTCTGTAAACTGATTGCACTCTCTGCTCTCCTTAAAGTATACATGAAAAAGGTAGTTGCGTATTTCTCGCTTCTAATTTTGTGCTATACAGAAATATCTTCTAAAAGTTTATTACATGGGCTCACCCTTAAGGATGTGGATAGAATTTGAACTCTAGGATTGNTTCTGTCGTAGTAGAAAGCCTACACTAATTTTTAGTATGTGATCTCTGATCTAGGAAATGTGAAACTGACCACAAAGAAAACACTTCAAACCATTCATAAGCTTTGCAACAAAAATTTACAGAGAAAATCATACATAGTATCACATTTCCAAAGCGCAGGCTGTGGTGTAGTCTGAACCGTGTGGGCTCACCCTTAAGGATGTGGATAGAATTTGAACTCTAGGATTGTGATCCTTCTAAATACACTGAAAAACTCCTATGGAGATTCTATCTTGTTTACAGTACACTGGCCTCAAAAAGGGGGGAATTAATTGACTGTTATTCACTGTAAAGTGATGCACTGATGAGAAACAATCCTCACACACAGATGTGTCCAATAAGAACAGAGAAAGAGATGTAGGAGTTAGGTTTCAATGAAAACAAATCTCCAGTGTATTGAAGTCCAGAATTAAAATATAAATAATTCTTAATAAAGAGCTTACAGGTTACATGTTAATTAAGCGAAAAGTCAGAATGTTGATGTGAATTTCCCATTGTAGGAGTGCATAGGATATGGCTATTGCTGTTCTCTCTCTCTTTGCTGAACTATTTGGGTAAAAAACTGTTGATACTGTTTCGACTGAGAACAGCTCATTTAGAGAAAGGATGCTAGCTACTTTAATTCTGTCCTACTGAACCTAGTAAGGAGATTCCTTGTGACTAGCAAGACCAGTCTGTGTTTTTCAAACAGTTTCAGAAATCTGGCATGAGTATCTTGAATACTAGGCTAAAAGTTACTAAAAAGCAGCTTAAAAAATTGATGTTCAAATGTGAGCAATGAGAACTCCTTGGTAGAACTAGGCTGACATTATTGCACATTGCTCAAGTTTGGTGTTAGGATTCTTTTAAAGAGCCTCTAGAGGATGAATTACACCAAGGGGACACATCTAACAGTATGTGCCTTTTGTTTCAGCCAAGGTGTCATAAACAAAAAAAAAATCCAACTTGCCTGTTAAACAAAGATCACTTGCTTTCCTTGTGATCAGAAATTCTAGCCCATGGCTTCCTACAGCATGTTTTCTGATAATTTCCTTACTTTTTCTTTTCCCTCCAACTACTCTTTTCTTAATTTATGCTGTTAAGTCTGTATTATGAAGATTTTTCCCTACTTTTTTGCTTTCTTGTCTCAAATACAAGACATTAGACAGCTTCTCTAAGTATTTATACAAACTGTATTTTAGAACAAGAATATGTCCCAGTTATTCCAATGAATAACAGATTTGTGTTATAAAGTTATACAGTATAATCATGGACAAAGCCTCACCCAGAAAGTGGCAGAAAACCCATACTGGTTTAAAAGCTATTAGTCAGTGGTAAAATACCCAGAAAGATTCCTAGAAAGGTGACTAATTTGAGAAAAAAATCTCATCTTGCCCAATCTTTTAGAAAATACTCTTAAATTCATAGGATGTTTGGGGTTGGAAGGGATTGTTCTGTTCAAACCCTCCTGCCATAGGCAGGGACACACTTCTACTTCCAGGGATGGGGCAGCCAGGGATGCCAAAGCTTCTCTGGGCAACCTGTGCCTCACCACTTTCACAGGGAAGAATCTATTCCTCTTACCTAATCTAAATCTACCCTTCTTCAGTTTAAAACCAATAAACCTCCTCCTTTAACAGGTGTCATAGCATCCATATCCCAAGGGGAAAAACTCAGCATGCTGGGAAATCCTAACAAATGCACACATTCATAGATTTAATTAGTATTTAAGAAGCACAAGATTTAGTAAAAATGAAGGTAATCTTTTGATGATGTGTTCCCTTTTTAGCACCTTTGGAATTATTCTGTTATAGGTGACTGGCTCATTACAGATCATTAAATCAAAAAAAATTATACCTCTGGGATGTAATGGAATCATAATTATCTGAATTTCTAATATTTTGAGGAAGTTCTAAATCTGGTTTCTGGAGCAATGCAAGAAAAAAAGTCATTGCAAATGCACTTGTGTCAATTCTTTGCCACAATCACCAAAAGTGTTAACCAAGTGTATCATGATGGGAAGTCTATAACGCTTTTGGAGTTCCCATGACTTACAGCACACCCTGCCTCACTGTACTTGGTGCCTGACATTTCTAGCTGCTGAAATATGCCCCTCAGACAGTGAAAGTCTGATAAATCTTTGGGTTGTTTATCTTTTGTTCCTTTGCTTCACACTTATGCAATAAAGGCTGTGATTAAGAGGATTAATGAAAATGTCACCATTTATCACCTGGAGCTCAATCAGTAATAGGAAAGTTGGACCTTCTTTGATTAATTACATAAAGGTGCAAAAATTCTCACATTATTAATTCAGGACTTGCTGCAAAATGCTAGAATTCTCTGAGGCCCTAAATAGCAAGGTTCAAAGTCAAAGTTTACATACACTTAGAAGAACGTGCTTGACTTAAAGGTAAATTATTTAATTAATTTTCTTAATTCACTGTTTTGTTCATGTTAACTGTCCATTAACCATCCATCTACCACCTCCCATACATCCAGACAAAGCTACCTGTCTTTAACTCCTTCCATCCTGTCATCTTTCAATTACTGTTGCCAGACTGCTTCTATTAAAACATTTTTTGCATGTAAAGTATTTGTGCATCATTCCTGTGCTGCTTTTAATTTTAGTAATAATTCTACATAACCCTCCCCCCACATGCCATTATCACCTTCAGGTGAACCATCTTTACCTGTCTGCAAACAACCAGCGGACTTGAGGAACCCCTGACAGCATCAGGCTTTAGGCTGTAACCAGGAAGGCTGTCATATCCTCTTGCCAAGCAGGTAAATTTGCTGAAGGATTCTGAGAGCCTTCAGCACAGAAATGAAATGGAAAAGCAGGGGTTTCGACCTAAATCTTGGGTCTACCAGCATTAAATTTGCGCTTCACAGAATTACAGAATATTCTGAGTTGGAAGGGACCCACAAGAAGCATCAACTCCAACTCTTAAGTGAATAAAGGCGTCAAACCCATGACCTTGGTATTATGAGCACCATGCTCTAACCAACTGAGCTAATCTCAGGGTTTCAGATATTAACAGTTCAATTGCTAAACAGTTGCAGGAAAATAAAGTACCCCTAAGCAAAATGTAGAATTGTATTTTTTGGTATTGTGATTAGACTAGTATTCCCTGCTGCAGAACTATCTAATCATGGATTGGCTAAAATTAGCAAAGCCAGTAGTCAGATTGCTAAAACGGATGCACTAAGATCTTTGGATTTAACTGAACTGCATCAATGAAGAACCTACAAGAAACAAATCTCCACTGTCCAGATCTCACCATTAATTCAACCCTGCCTGAACAGGCAAGCTGCATACTGTTCTCTCTTGAAAGCGAAAAAAATCAGAGAGGGGAGTCTGATCAGGACTGACCAGAAAAAATCAGGAACAGAGGAGTACTCAATGGGAATTCCGAATCACACAAACAGATGATGCACAGAAATTAGTAAAGTAAAATTAGAGGCGTTTCCTCTCAAAAAAAAAAGCATTAACTTACTAAATAAGAGTTAAAAGAAAAAAGGTTTGTGATAAGAGAGGAGAGTTAATTTCTCAAGGACAGACTGATTATAAAAATTAGTATGGTAATATAATGAAAATGCACTTCCCATTCATAAACTTGATTGTGTTTAAAGAGTTTATCTTATTTACAAAAACATCATTCCAATCTGCTGACAGCTACATTTGATTCCCCAAAATGCTGATCAATAGTCTGCATCCATCCCTCTATATACCAAATGCTTTATAGTCAGATATATGCTCTTTGAAGCAGAAAACCAAGTTCAATGTGGGCAGATCCTATTGTACAATAAGAATTTCTAACCTACAAGTAAAAGACAAGACATGTTAAAGAATGTACTCCTTATGTACTGGATGTTCAGATTTGATTACCAAATACTTACTATTATTTCCACTGTACTAGGGTTTACAAGCACTTTGCCAACAAAATGAAAACACTGAAAACATTTCACTTTTATCATGAATAAGTTCTTTCATACTGTTTGCCAAAAAGGCATTGTAATTCTAACAGCATTAAATGAAAAATTATTTTTAGTTCATATAGCGTATCTCAAAAACCAATTTCCTTACAGAAAGAGCACCAGTTAATGGTTGTCTGAATAGAAGGAGTTGATTCAGATAAATCTTTACATGGACATTCTTAACTGAGTTTATGGTCACTGATTTTGAGTTACCTAAATTCACTTATCTCTGTTTTAATAGAGGCTTTGTCATTGATTCACATGACATATTCGTTCTCCCTTCCTGTCTCTTTCTACAGTGTATCAGCCTCATACATTTTCCCAAATATACGGACCCAGATATTTCTTGGACACTCTAATCTGCTCTTAAAACACGAATGAAATAAATGCTACATTTGAGGAACTTAATTTCTGCAAAGAAATTGAGCTGACATTAGTTTAAATACTTTTTCTGGATCCGGTTGTTAGGCAAATAGGAAAGCCTCTAAACCAAAAAACTTAAAAAAAATTTGTACTTGCATTGATCAAGTTAAAGTAACAAAAAAGCCATGAACTGTCCAGTGAAGGTGGTTTAAATGAATTTCCCTTGTCTGTACTGCTGTGCAGTGCTATCCAGAGACAGAGGCAGCCTTCCTAGGTAGAGTCCAGGAACCTTATATTAATCAAAATGTGCCTGGACCCCAATTAACATCTGCAAAGCAAAGTTTTCCCAACACGTACAGGACATCACTTCCCTCTTTGTAAAAGATAGTTTTAGAAGTAACTGAAGCAATAAGAGCCAGTAAGGTTTTTATTCAAGATATTTTTTTTTCATAAAGTAGATTACGTTTCGGTCAGTATTTGTATAGTTTATTCCTATGCATCTTATACCTTGTTCAAGTAGCAAGTGACAAAACAATTTCTTTCTCTCTATTCATTTTTGTAAGCCAAGATTTTTTTGCCTCCTTTTCAGGTTTTAAGCTACTTTAAAAAGAATTATCTCTTAAGGGGAATTCACCTTTAATAGGTACGTATTTCCTTCACTGGAAGTCTTTGTTTTAAATTGCAAAGTTGTGCGTTTTTTAACACCGCTCTACTTCCTGCATGCATTTGCTGTTTTATATCAACAGATCACAACACTGATCTGCCTTCTGTAACTGTGTTGTTGTTCATAGCAGATTCAACCTTAGAAATCCTAATTCCTAGAAGCCAGCATTGTCATATTCCAGTATAGTCAAAAGTGAAGAACACTGGGGTAAGGACTAGGCAATAGGCTACACCATCAGATTTATGTATCAGTAGATCTGCAATCATTGTTATTAGATCAAACTACAGAGAATATGATAAATTCAGGTACTGAGAGAAGAGATGAAGTACTCAAAGTTCATTTCATCATCGCCTCCACTTCTACAAAATCTCTCAGTCTCTGCTTGGTACAGCTGACCTTTAAACTCCACAGTAGGAGATTTGCATTTGTGCCAAAAGTAAAATAATCAGAGGATTCTTCCCTGCTCCCATCAAATTCCTTTTTTAATCTCAAGTTCATTCAGCCTATCACTCCTCCTCTCAGAAGGCATTACATCTCTGTGATAGATCAGCTCAGAACAAGTGCCAGCTTTCCTAAACACAAAATTTCCAGTTACACAGGGCCTGCTTTTCTCTTCATGTAGATGTGAAATTTCAGTCTTCCTTTTTACCTATCGTTTGTACACTTTTACATACTTGTTCTCTCAATAGAGAATTTTATCTTCAGTATAAGTGAACCACAGGTCAGAACACCGTTCTCTAAAAACAGACTTGCCTTACAGGGAACTATAAAGTACAACTGAGTCCCTTAAGGCTTTTCATTATTATTTTGTCTGAATTTTCATAATTTAAAATAGTGTTTATACGCAAAGCTGATTTTGAAATGTCCTAGAAGTCAAGACTCTTAAAAAATGTTTCACAGATTCACAGAATATTACGAGTTGGAAGGTACCCACAAGGATCATCTAGTCCAACTCACCATCTAACACCCGTACAGAGACCGAACGCACATCCCAGAACGGTAAACACAAACCTAGTCCCATACAATCAAATATTTCAATTAGATCTGCATTTAACTGTAACATTTTTAATGAAAAGGCATTTCAAAGCAGAACCTAAATATGCCAAATCTCAAGGCACTTAATCTTCATATTTTGAAATAGTATTTTCAAAATTGCTGCATTACAGAATATAATAAGAAATTCCCATTAGTGACAAGCATTTTCTAACAGAAGCAGATTTTTGGGGAATTTATTTTAGCCAAGGTTACTAAACAAATACTTAGAGTACAATCAGAATCTTAACCTAAGTCTGGTTACTTTTTTCATTCTACAATATATTCTAGTTTTCCAGTGTCACAAAATCAATATTCAGACTTAGAAATATTTGATGCAGCACTTGAGCAATATAAGGCACTGTAGCCTAGGATAACCTCCATCCAAATAATGTTTAACGTGACTCATGGTACTCATGAATATACTTCAGCAGCTGAGTGTTCATTTCATATGTAGAAAATGTCCAATATCGTAGCCAAAATGGGTAATTTGATATGGGAGTTTGGGAATTTTTTTACTATGTAACTACAACTATTTCACTTCCTCTACATATGTGAATTCGGTATTCACATTTACACCTAAGAGACTCTGCTTTGTGCAATTATTGTGCAGCCATGATAGTGCAGAGATGTTAACCAAGGTATCTCAAACACTTTGCCATTCTTTGAGCTTTTTCAGAGCTAATGCTGTCCACAAAGCACCAGCTGATACTCCTGCTAAGTGTGGCTGACATTGCAAGCCTATGTACTTTTGCACAGAAGCCAGAACCTCTAAGGTAAGGGCAGAGAGTAGTTAATAAACTCAGGAGGGAAAAGGAAAAAAAAAAAAACCAAAAAAAAACCAAGGAAGAAGATATTACTTTAGTTGCTATTTCTGGAAATATTATTGCCCCAAACCTCGTATGTTGTTCAGTCTTTCCATTTCTCTGATGTTTTATACTTCACCGAATTTATACACATGCTTCTGAACCATATTATTTTATGTGTTAAATCAATTTTTAAAGGAAGGAATATAGCTTCCAAATGCTAATTCAGAAGAGAGAAATTCATAAGAGATAGTACTTCTGAGAGTGATTGCATATTGGAATGGGCTGCCCAGGGAGGTGGTGGAGTCACCATCCCTGGAGGTGTTTAAGAGAAGACTGGACGAGGAGCTCAGTGACATGGTCTAGCCGGGAGGTGTAGGGCTGGATGACGTTGTGCCCCCTCCGTCTCGGAGTGGCCTGCTAGACTGTGAGGGATCTAGGTTGGTGTTATGCTCTGCGATGTGCTCTCGGTCTCTTTACGGGTGTTAGATGGTGAGTTGGACTAGATGATCCTTGTGGGTCCCTTCCAACTCATAATATTCTGTGATTCTGTGATTCTGTGATTCTGTGATTCAAACTGATTTACAAAAGTTACTGGCCTATGAGGATACTGTTTGTTCCTTAAATTACAATATGAGCAGTGAGTTAGTATAGTGAGCAATTTAGCTCAGCTCAATTAACATTCCATATTCAAAGATGGGACAAAAATCAAGTTTTATGTTACTGGAGATCTGACTACACAAGCAACAGGTCTTAGCGGTTCAGACTAAAAATCTTATTTTGTAAATTTCTGCAATCAGGTGAAATATCATGAAAGGAAAATTAAACACCGATGGTTTTATCAATATGGGAAAAGCAGCCTATTTATAACTAAGACATAGAGTAACAGTGTTATTAACATTAACAGAGACATATTAGAGTATGGAATACCACGGCACTGATTCAATTTATTGCTCGCTGATTATTTTGAGAATGCAGTATCGTCTCTTTATTGCATGTTGTCCTGTCTCCACTTTTAAATTAATATTATCAAATTCATCATTGGTGCAACACTAATGCCAATAGCCCAGCTCAACAACGCAGCTCTGCAGTCTTGTGTTTGGTGGGATAAGGCTGAGGCACAACTTTTTGTAAAAAGAGACTTACTGAACTGGAAATCATGATGGATTCAGGAAAAGCTACATTTTTTTAAACACACTGTTTCCTTAGTTTGGAGAGAATTAAAACTGAGCAGTCATCACATACAAATGACTTCACAACAGATCTTCAAGTGCAAAAACTTGGCTTTATACGATGAAAAGGAAATACGTAGTCATAAATCTTCCTTATGCCATAAATATTAGAATAGCAATATTAAGCAGAAATGGACAACCCTGTTTTCATACGTGGAAGCAATGGAAGAATGTCATCTCTGAGGCTGCCAAGAAAGAGTTGGACTATTGATTGTACAGTGCATGTTGTCCTGTCTCCACTTTTAGCTCGACCTGTTCTCTACAGCATATCCATTATCCATGGCACCAAGTTCAGCTGGAAACCAAGCTCTGTGCATACCTGCCACTTCTCTGTTCTGAAGCATATGTGTATTCTGAAGTACACACACTTGTGAAAACCACAATTAGTCAGATCTATCTCCTCCTTGACATATTAAAGCAACATTACAGTGCTCTGGTACATCCATTTAAAAATACATTTATTCTCATCTTAATAGGTATTAGGCCACTAAAACCCAAAATATGCTTTCAATTTACTACTCTAATGTATTTAAATGCTATTACATTTATTACAATTTAATTGGTATTACACTTTCCACAAAACAGCTGCCATACTTCCCTCTTTCAGATGATGCTTATGGAAAATCAGATAAATCTGTTTACATGTACAAAGTCCCTTTGTGACCACTTGCTTAGCTGTTAATATTTTTTCATTTTTGTTTTGTTTTACCTCTGATAGCTCACAGTTGATGGATTCAGTACAACCTCCATCTAATTAAATTGCTGCAGAGTTTTGCAGCTGATAAATACAGTTTAACAAAAAGCCATCAATCACACTCTCACTTAGAGATACTTGTAAGTGCATCAAACCAATGAAAGTAACTTTTAAATAAGACACTTCAATTCTAGTAGATTTCCAGAAGATAATTTCAATTTTATTTTATTATCATTTTCAATGACAGAATACTATATAAGCACCAGTAAAGTGACACTTTGTGAAACAAATTCAGACTCAGGAAGGGAAATTAATACTGGATTTTTAGGCTCACATCTTCAAAAATGTATAATGATTTGGGTATTTCAGCTGACTTGGACTTTCAGAAATTCAGTAAACTTATGTGATCTTCAGAAATCCTCTGTTTTTTCAATGGTTTATCTTCACTATCACAATTCTTAAAAACTAAAAACTTTGGGATTGTGGTTTAATTTTCATTTGATTTTACAGCATAGTCAAAATGAGATCGTCCTGTAAATTACAGGATAACAACCAATCTTATTCTGTAGTTACATGACCCTGAAGAGAAACATAAATATAGTACTCTACTTTTACTTTAGCTCCTTACCTATTTGTCTTTGATTATCGGCAGATCACTCAAGATTAATTAATTCTGAGCCAAATAGTTCTCACAAGTAAATTTTCAGCCACAAAGTGAATTCATTGATTATTTCCCATTTTTGCATTACTGAACACAAAAAAATCCAAAAAAAAACCCCACAGAAAAACACAAATGCATTCCTTACAGGCACTTGAGATTATATTGCTGCAAATTCCTGACTTTAGTACTCCAGCAGTGTTTCAAGCTGCAGTTTGAATGAGTTTCAGTTTCTCAAATGAATTTCTCAAAATTCTACACCACTGAATTTCTATGCAATGAAATCCTGTATAACCACAAAGCCCTCTGTCTTCCTGCATACCAATATATAAAAAGGGAGTATGATCACTATTACCCTAGGCCATTTATTTATTCTTTCCTAAAATGCCAGCCTTAAATGTTTTATGATATTTGCCAGCAAAGGAAGAGTACAGGGGCAAGTCACTTACACCATATATTAAAATAAAAGTGTAATTCCATCAAACATACCTCCACAAGCCTGCTGGTGTGTTCTCGAAAAATAGCAGCATATTCCTTTATTTCTTTCTCTCTTCCATTTTTAGCAGCTTCAATGAGAACTAGAAGTGGAACAGTGGTATCCAAGAAGGAGTCCGAGATGTGATCTATAATGGCTTTACGGAGCTGCAAAAGAAAACATTACATTAATATCTGGTAACTGGACTATTTATTAAAATTTACTATAATTATTGTTCTTCAATATTTTATAACATAAACGTGTACACACTGTATTCTAGCATGATTTGCAGGATTATGTGTCAGAAACCTACTGCAGTCGCAATTTATCTATTATAAAGAACACTGTATTTCATTTTAAGGACAATTTTAATATGTCCCTACATAAATACGCATGTTTGTAAGTGTGAATGTGTGTGTGTGAGTACAGACACATAAAACATTTACAACATGTACCAGTTCTGTTGAAATCAAGGAAGCCAAACAAGTATTCATCTTTCTTGATAAACAGAACAGAGCAGTTAAATGATTCCACACATGAAAAATTAGTTGGACCAGATCTCATGTCTCCTGGGTATTCTCTCTTGTAACTCAGATGCCATAATAATTAATTACAAAGAAAATATTAATTAAATTATATTTGTACTCACAAAATAGTCTCTATCACATGCTTTGATAATTGTAGAATTACCCAAATATTTTCTTGTTGGGAAACCAAATGACACAGTCTCATTTGACTTCATGGTAATTATGTCAATAAGATTACTGATTATGCCACCTGATAATGTGCTAACAGAGCAAGAAGAACTATAAATTGAGTCTGAAGTTCAATTTCTTCTGATTAAATTAATTGTTCTTGAACTTCTTACTCTCATTATTAAGGAAGCATAACATTCTGCTACGAATTGCCTCTCTTAAATTTGGTTTCACATAAGCTTATAACCCTTCTCTGGGACATTAATGCACTGAAGAGGTTATTCTTCATGTTATAAACCAATACATGATGACAATTCATTTTAATCCTGGAACACTGGAACAATCTTACCCTTGTAATGCATGTACAATGCAATGCAACTAAATTATCAATTTTACCGCATTTCCTACTGCAAACGCCTTATTTTTACAATATATAGGAAAAATATGACTGGAAACAAAGGAAACGAAATGTTTTGAAGCTCTTATACACTGAGAAGGTTGCTGCCAAAGTCCACGTTTTCACTTTGTATTTTGCTCCAATGCATCTATGTAAAAAATCTGGAGAGATAAAGACTCCTACAACTAGAAAAAAGCAAAACCCCGCAATCTTTTTGATGCTGCTGTGTTTGTAGGTAGGGCAGTGACCGTGCACAGCAGAAAGAAAAGTAGAGAAATCTATTGACTATCAGGACAAAGATTTGAATATGAATTCCACCACTAGCTTTTGAATAGCCTCACCATCTAAAGCCAGCTCTCATTGACTCACTGGGGGGACAGAAATGTTTAAAAAAAATCCAGGAAATTTATTTTTGGAACGGTTTCTTCGTGTTCTAACATAGTGTAGCTTATCCCATTTAAACTACTCTGTGGATACATAGTATGTTCTGAAAAATAATTTAAAAAGACAAAGGCTATGGTATTCCAATACAAAATAGGACTTTTAACATTCGCAGCTTTATTCAGACTGGAATTAAAACAAAACAAAAAAGTTATTAAAACTTTTGAAAATTTTCACTACTAGGAAAAAAAATACGTTGAACTTCCAATCCAAGTTACCTGTTAAACCTTTTCTGTTGGAAAATCTCAACTGAAAAGAGACTTTCTTGCATGTTTAAAATTAAGTATGACTGTGACCCGGACGAATTAGAGTTTAAAAATTAAGATTTCAATTTACAACAAAAAGCAACAAAAATCCATGGAACCATTATATCCATGACTGATGATTCATTATCTCCAAGAGAAATATTTTTTGGTTCTGCATAGCCCAGCCATTAGGACCTTCACAGCCCTACAGTATTATTTGAGGACCAGTGAGTGTAATAACCTTAGTCACATTTGTGGTGAGCTTGAGGCATTCAATTTCAAACCACCACCCTAATTTTGTCTCTCATCGCTTAATTATTTGCTATAGCTTTTTATTGGTTTACTCGGTTTAATTAACCTTTCACATATAAATTATCATTATTATTTTATTCTACAAAATCCTCTATCTTGCAATTAAACAGCAAAACCCATCTTCTTCAAAAAAAGATAATGCTTTGTCTTCACTGAATACAAACAAGTCTGAAATCATATTTAGGTTTCAGTTCTGCAAAGGAATACATGAAGCTGAGATTTTTCAAAGACGGCTTGCATTTAGAACAAAAAAAAACCTAAAACAAAGGAAGGAAATGACAAAAGAAATAAAGGAATATTTGAAGCAATATCTATTTCTTTTCATCCTAATCATGACAATTTATTTTGGTTTTCATGACTCAGGAAGCCTGTTTCTGTCTCTGTCCACCTCTAGAGCAAAATCCTAAAAGCTAAGCAGCCCGATAGGGAGGCATATAAACAAAAGACATCACCAGTAGTGCCAGCAGGCAATGCTACAGAAGTTATTGTGTTATAATTAAACTTTTCTAAAACTTTTGAGTGGAAGAGACACCATCTCAAGAGAAGAGCAGGGGGAGCATGACGTCTGACAAATTATTTTATTTTTAAGATGCAAGGTCTTGATCCTACCCTTTGAGCACACTGCTACAAAAGTAAAAGCATGGACAATTGTTGTTTTGATATTGAAATGCATTAAAAATAACTTAGAAACATGTTGTTTATAAAACACAGGGCACAAGGTTGTCAAAAACCGTGGAAAGTAGAAAAGAAAATGCCAGCAGCTGTTTACAACACTATTAAACATCAGTATCCTGATGAGTACAGAAAACTGAGTTTGCCTCTATTGCCTCGTGCCTCAGAAGACCACCCTGGCAAAAGTCCTGGACAAACTACAGATGAGTTATTATTGAGAGATCTCTCTTTACTCTTTTGAAGGTATATCAGGAAGGCAATCTCTTTCCTGTTCAGAAAAATCTATCCACGATGAAGAAGTAACATAGAAATGTTAATTAACATAGAATGTAATCAGGAATAATATTTATAAGAATAACCAACCAGTCAAAAGTGCAGAACAACCACAGGAGAAACATCTGTGCAGTGCATTCATGCCACACTGGGAAATAACTGGGAGGCAGGAATCGAGTATGGTAATTTCCCATAATTAGAAATGAGAATTAATAGCAACTCCTTCCTAAATATTTGTACAGCTCTACTAGGCAGGGAACAGTGATATAAATAAAACTGCCCACACAGAAAGGACAAGCACATCTCTGATACAAAACAAGCAAAAATCAAAACAAAGCATAATAGTTTGAAATTGCCACAATTACTGGCCAAGTTCCTGAAGTCAATGCAATTTCCCTTGAAAAGCTAGAGACTTTTTAAAACTTCTAGAATATATGATTCTTGAGATGGCCACTTTTAACTGCAAGTCTTGCCAGACACAAGCCTTCTTTCACTTCACTTACTGTGGTCTATAAAGGTGTTCCAAAGGAGCCCATGGCATAACCCACTATCAGGCTGGTGACTCGACAGCATGTGTATGACATTATTTTTATTGTGTTTATTTTGTTTAATATGTACTTATTGAAGAGCTTTCAAAAATACAGTGTTATAAAAGCTGTAAGAGTAAAGCAAACAAAAATTGTAATGTTTCTTGTAAAGTTGCCGGGAGACTGAATAATGAATGTTTATAAGTGAAAGCAAATAAAACTCTACTACAGTATCTGCAGGCACAGAACTCACAATTTCATATTTCCTAGATCAGGAAAAAGACATTCAGCAAGTACTCTTCCTAAAACAATTCTTATAAAATTCACATGACAGAACATAGAATGGGAAATTTATTAAATATTTCTCATAAATACAGTCATACCTCAGTCATCATGCCTTCTCATTCGCATTTTCAGTGATTCGCATAAAATTTCTCCACGAATGTTATTCAGTGATTTACGGATGCAGTGTATAGTCCCATGGCACGGCACATCCCGTTCCCCTGCAGCAGGCAGCCTGGGCCACTCACCCACCTGTGCCAGGAGTTGGGAAGTCTTATACTGTACCACATGGCACTGAGCAGTCCCATCCCACCGCGGCAGACAGCCCAGACTGCCAGCCCAGACACGCCAGGAGCCTGTGTGCATGTGTGTGTGTCTGTGTTACTGCTTCCATGGCTACAGACAGACGAGGAGATGCAGATGCTAACTGTGGTGGAATGCAAACGCTAATCGCTGTGTTGTCCCCAGGGGCCGCTTGCTCGGCACCCAGTGCATCTGGTGATATGCATAGCCCCAGGGAAAGCGCTTTTGTAGTGCCTGTGGAATGCAATCAGGGACTTCCTGTCCCCAGGGACAAGTGTAGCTGCCGCAGTTAAAGAGAAAAAACTCTGACTCCAATGCCCCCTGCCACCGTAAGGGGCCCTACAATGTTGCAGTGTGGAAAAGTTGACATATTCATGCCAATAACTTGCCATAGTAATGGCACACCCATGTTCATTGGTTTAATCTTCCACAGGAACCCACAGAGACCCAAAACCCGCGGATCCAGAGGTATGACTGTAAATTCATAGGGAAAAGGTCAAAAAGCCACAGAGATATTTTGGTTAGAGAAAACTACTGGTTCTAGATTCGCTATGAATTTATCATGATTATATTCAATCTGAACATTTTCCACAGTTTTACACAAAGAACCAAATTGAATTAGTTAGCATAGTTTAACCACTGTATCACAGTCAATAAACAGCTGTAAGCTAGAGTTAATTAACTCATGGAAGACTGTAGGGTACAATGGGGTTCCTAGACACACTGAGCTTGTGATGCAAGTCACCATGTCTCTACACTGAACATATTTTTGACAGAAGGTTAGCAGAAATTGGATAGCTAGTTAGTTCCAAATACATATACAGTAAACCCTTCAATTTCATTGGGGGGGTCTGAGACCAGAAGAGTCCCATGATAGCTGAAATCTGCAAAGAAGTGGTTCATACTTCTGCAAATGAGCCATACCCTATCACCCCACCCCCTCAGCCCTGGAGCACCAGGGGGCATTCCCAGCCCCTCCCCACCACCATATACTGGGACAGGAGACAGAAGCTGGTCTTCTCTGCCCCTCCCTAGCACAGCAGGCAGCGATGGGGGAGCAGAGGGAAGTGCCACCGCCTTGCTGTGGAAGGGTCCCGTTCCCCCATGCCCTCTCCTGGCATGGCAACAGGCATGCCTTCCCAGGGCCACCCCAAGACTGCACAAGGTGGCAGTGGCCAGGTGGTGCGACCCCAAGACTGCACCAGGCAGCAATGGTCATGTGGTGTGGCCCTGAGACTGCACTGGGTGGCAGCAGATGTGCAGGGCCACCCCGGCACTCTGCTGAGCCCCCGTCCCTCCACAGCCTTGGGGCAAGCAGCTGTAATAAACCGTTGACACTTGAACATAACCTCGTAACCTCTCCAACACTTATAAAGGCGCCAACTTTGGGCACGACTCCCTCACCATGCGAGGCGTGGCAGTCCCACCTCTCAGCACGGCAGATTCACAGATTATTGTGAGTTGGAAGGGACCCACAAGGATCATCGAGTCCAACTCTTAAACCACATCACTGCCTCCTCGGCGGGAATCGAACCCTGGTCTCCTGCATGGCAGGCAGAGCACGGACTGCACATGTGCAAATGTCCTGTGCTCACANGCATGGCAGGCAGAGCACGGACTGCACATGTGCAAATGTCCTGTGCTCACATGACATGAAAAACCGTATGAAGAATCAAGGGAAGTCTATCATGTCTTCACAGGGAAAAAAATGCAAAGTTTTGGAGCCATGAAATTTGAGCTGCGAAGAAGTGAGGGATTACTGTATGTATATATATATATATGTATATATAGATATGTGTATATTTCACATTTGTATGATATTTGTATGATATTCATCTTATCTTTCAAGGCTTTCCCTGGCTGATTATGGGAGTAGGAAGAAATTTATTAATCATCTTGAATCATAGGCTAATTTGTAAAACAGTGCACAAAGCTGGGAGGAATATTCTTCCACCAGAGAGATGATAAATAGTCACACCTAGGGACAGGATGAAACCACTGTGCGCTCATGTTTCTGTGTTTCATATAGTCGAGATATCCTGGCTGAAATAACTACTGGCATTCTATCTTTCTTTTCTAAACTGGCATATTATGTACTTTCAGCAAAATTTGCAATTTTCCCCTAAGATGTTTCTTGCAGAGTAAAAGATGCGAACACAGATGATGTCTACTCCCATCTTCCGCACTGCACTGGTCTATGTCTCGCACTAGTTTTAGGATACTGGGATGCAAAATGTGTGGGTGGTCTGTGGACAACTTTTCTGTTATAAGAGTTCTCAACTGTAAAGACTTAGACATAGGTCTTTACCTAACTCAATAGTTCCTTCAAGGGGTCTGTTCCAACAGCCAATAGGAATTCAAACTTACTTAAAATAAAATGAATCTTGATGTCCAGAGTACATTACTGATATATATCAATAGCACATATATATATATTTATACATGTATACACGCAGAGTTTTCCCTATGTACAATACACGTTCAGACAATAAAATCTGGTGTTTTC
>WEKX01017862.1:0-38106 GCA_013390025.1 Pitta sordida
ACCCTGACTTACCTTCCCTTTTTTCCATAGGCCATACAGCCTCTTTTTTTCCCGTACTTCTTTCAGGGGCTCCTTGCTCATCCTGGCTGGTCTTCTACCCCTCCAANAATTGTCTCAGAACAAATACCGTATCTGCTGTACTCTTATTGGCTCTAAAACCACATTGACTTTCAGGGAGAAGTTCTTCTGAGAACTGGTACTAACTAGTCTGTTCAAAAGAATTCTTGCAACAACTGAGATGGAGTTCAGTCATGAAGAGTTTGACGTTCAAGCTCTCTGATCTTGCAAGATGACCTCTGCACACAAACCCTGACAATCTTTAGGAACTTGTTAATGGGTGAACATGGAGGACTTGTAATTCCATTTTTGTAAGTGACCACTTTCAGCAATGTCTTCATGGTAACCAGTGATAGGACCCAGGAGAATGCCATGAAGCTGGGTTGGGGGAGGTTTGTGTTGGATATCAGGAAAAGCTTCTTCACTCAGAGGGTGGTTGACCACTGGAACAGGAATCCCAGGTCAGTGGTCACAGAACCAAACCTGACAGAGCTCAAGAAGTGTTTGGACAACACTCTTGGGCACTTGGTGTGAAGGTTGGGGATGGTCCTGTGCAAGGCCAGGAACTGGACTTTGACAATCCTTGTGGATCCCTTCCAACTCGGGATATTCTATGATACTGTGATTCATTAAAAACTGTTGGGAAAATTCAGAATGAGCTCACAAAGAGTTTTAAAAATGGCTAAAGGCCATTACCACTTTTGTTCAGACTGTTGAATTAATTTTTTTCTTGTGATTTAATAAATATGAATTGCCATGGCTAAAAGTAAAAGAAAGAATACCTCCAGTGCTTGGGTTTGGTGTCATCTTAATTTTTTCATCTTCAGTTAATTGCAGTTTTCAGACAAGACCTAAAATCCCCTAATTTGCCCTCATACTTCGTATTTTAACCTCTGGCTTCAGTAAGAGCAGCAGGTATTCATATCTTTAATAAAAGATCATTCGTATTCAAGAGTAATGGGTAAATACACATACTTACAATTTAAGTGCCAGTGCTTAATTTCAAAGACAGTTGTTTTCCTAGGATATGGGGAAAGCGGCTGAAAGCAAAGCAATTATTTCTCTAATTATTTAAAGAAACTTTTGTGATATTTAATTTTCACATAAATAGAACAAATTGACATATCTTCAGAAACCAAGTGGGTTGGTTGCTAAGGCTTCACTGAAAATAGTAGACTTCTTCCACTTCCCTCCAAATTTATTTTTATCAAATAACAAAAAAAAAAAAGAATGATAGTACATTTCTACCAGTTTCACAGTAAAAAAAAATATACTGTTATAGGGTTTCTTGAATGAATAAGCCTTCAGTAATTTTAATGAAAAGGATTGGAAATAGATGTTCTACTTTCAAGCAGAATGTATTTGTACATGTGTTTTAAAATTAATAGTAACACGATGTCAAATGACAGGAAAACGCCAAAAAGCAAACTTACTGCATTGCTTGTTGTCATCTCTTGCTTTTTGCTGTGAATAGGCAGAACACTGCATTCTTCCCAGAGCTGCTAGTGTAAAAATCTATGAAATGTTTATGTTTTATTTTCTTTTTGCAAATGTTGTTCTATTTTTCCTTTGGATCCCTATGAAATCAGACTGAATTACAATAAGAAGCAAGATGACAGAGCTCAACATTTCCCAGCTAATTCTATTCTGCTTAAAGAATTTGTGCTGTCAGCAGGAGCAAAATTTACTGCCATGGAACAGCTTTAAAAAGTATAATATGTTCTCCTAAAATTCAACATATTTTGCATACCTGTGAAAGCCTCTCTCCATTTGTTAAATAGGGGTCAAACATCCATCGTGTGTTGCTCCAAATAATGGGTGGAAAATGAGATGCCACTTACCATCCCTGTTTTTGGCAAGGAAAAAAGGGGAATAAAGAAAGGAGGAAAAAAGGAAAAACCCCCCTGATAAAGAGCTTATACTCAGCAGTCACAAATAATGCTAGTTACCCTAGCAACTGCCACATCACATGGGATTCTGTTTGCCCCCAGGCTCCTCAGCATATTACAGAAACTTACTGGCTTTTGATCTTGAGAAATAGTTTATGCTCACACAACACAGACACACATACACTCCAGAGGATTAGTACCCCAGCAAGGAATGCATTTATATTTCTGAGTAATGCTTCATGTACTTTCAAATTTTACTACTTAGTTCTGAAACCCCGTTTGAGAGTTGATTGTATAATTTTTTTACTTGGAATTCGATACTAAGGTAGCTTTGTGTTGGTGCAGTGAAAAATGGCACTAATTCAGACCGTTATGGTAATGGAAAAGCCAGAATTCAAAATCAACTATGCGAATAGTTGTAGAGCACAAGCATATGAGTGTGCCACTTGCACCAAAAGAATGTACCTATTTTGTGTTATTCTGGCAAGATAAAGTAGCTCATAGATGGTGGAGCAGCTAACACAAAGACAGGAGTGGGAACATAATGAAAGGGGCAGTGAGTTAACATCTTAATTTATGAGACATGCTAAGTAAAAATTACAAAAAAGGCAAAATTGTAGCTTTTCATGGTTTTGCTGGCATAGAACACCACGACTTACGTCCCAACTATTTTTGGGTTTTTTAAGCATATGTATGTTAAGAAAAAAATCCACCCTTTTGAATTATTACAGTCAACAAATCAGATGCTGGCTTTGATCTACAGCTATTTAGCCCACATTTAAATTAGCATAGAATGTTAAATTAGCATTGAAGAGCATTTCCCAGAAGAAATGTTCTGTAAAATATAGTTGCCTCCAAACAAGAGGGAAAATGTGGCCCTGGAAATAGTGTTTACATGAGAATTTTGTGTCTAGCAGTGTGCTATATAATAGGGAGTTTTTGAACCTCTGTGATACTGCAGCCTCCTTCTAGCCATTTAGTATGCAGACTGCATTGCCATGTAGCAAATGCTTGGCTACATCCTGCTTTACATAAATATCAGCACAATGACTTAAAGAAAACTTTTTAAGCAAACCAAACCATGTTTGGGTCCCTGTTCAGTCTATGGCTGCAGCTTGGGGCTTGAAAAAGTTAGGAAACTTTGAATGCAGGCCAGTGTCTCACTCAGGAAAATCTAAACACTCTGAACTCCTGAACGGAACTCATGGCAACTGTGAATTTTAAGTCTTTTATTATAAAGAGTAAATTCCTGTTTTAAATGAAAGCAGGGTTTTCAGTTGGAAATTAAAAGCTTTTCAAGATCTGTGTTTTAATGTGCCTAGTGACAGTGAAAGAAAGTAAGAAGGCACAAGGGCACAGTGGCTAAAGATGTAGCTCAGCTGAGCATGTAGTTCAACTAGAAGTTACAGATCTCACACTGGCTGTTGCATTAAGGTCAGGCCGGACACTATAATGGTCTCTCACAGCGTAAACTCTTTCAGCCTGAGAACTGGGAAATGGAAAATGTGTTCTTGAAAGTGCACTCTCTAGGCTTTCTCAGAGCACTGCAATACAAGACTTCAGTCATTTTTCCACTTCCTTGTAAAAGCTCTCTTTTTAGGGTCATGCAACAGATTCATAGGTTTCATTAACCACTACATATTGGGATTATCCAAAAAGCACCGAGTATTGATTTTCTACAACCATTGACTTTGCTTTGAATCATATATGGAAAAAAGTTGATGTTTACACTTTGCAGTCAAGTCACCCTCCATGGACAGCGACTGAAAAAAAGTATTTACTTTTAATAAGTACAGCTGAGAGTGTACAAATTTATCTCAAAGTTTGCAATCATAGTTACTCTTGGACTGGTAACAAAACAAGATGAATTGTGATACAGGATAGAAACAATCTAACTGGAAAAGAAAGAAAATAATATAGAAATTCAATCTTCAGTGAAAATCAATAGAAAGTATATTTCAAGCCAGAGACATATCTCTAAAACCAATCAAGAACACTATAAACTTGTATGAATCATGGATCTCCCTTCTAGAATTGTGCTTGAATTAAGATGCTTCATCCAGTGTGTGTAATAACAATTATTATTTGCTCCCTCAAAAATATTTCCTACATATTCATCCACTACCAGAGTTGAAGGCAGTAACTGCAAATAAAGCCTTAGGATGCTGGAAATAATTTGAGATGCTAAGTCTGGCATGAGACAAAAGATGCAGGCTTGAGTAATTTCTTTTGTCATTTTCCATCATAATATCCAAAGGAGATTATACTTATGAATAATGTGACAGTAATTTATGAGAAAAAGTTATTTTTAACATTAAAAAAATCCAAAACTAACTTAAATTTAAAAACCAGATGTCCATAAGGGTGACAACCCTCAGTATGTAAGAACTGCCAAAATATATCTCCTCTAGGCCTCTGCTTACTTACAGGTATCCTGTATGGTATTTATTTTTGGTTTTAAGAAATACCTGGCCAAAAATAGGACAACTAACTGAATAATCTGATATTGAAACCAATTGATTAATTCAGGGGGAAAAAAAAAATCAATTTCCTTGTCCTGAGCTTTCATGCAGGTTTTATTCTCTCATTTCCAAACTGAAGAACCTTTTAAATACTATTTTAAATTAATTACAAATAAAACATTATTAATTGTTTTGATAACCTGTTTTCTGATCCCTCTGGTACAAATTTAGTGTGTGCACAAGATTTTCCCCAACACTTTCAGCAATAAAATATAACACAGTCTCATCACTTGGAGGTTCAATCTTAACGTTAGGAAGCGGTTTTTCACAGAGAGAGTAATTGCATATTGGAATGGGCTGCCCAGGGAGGTGGTGGAGTTGCCATCCCTGGAGGTGTTTAAGAGAAGACTGGACGAGGAGCTTAGTGACATGGTCTAGCTGGGGGGTGTAGGGCTGGATGACCCTGGACCCCTTCCGGCTCGGAGTGGCCTGCTAGACTGTGAGGGATCTAGGTTGGTGTTACGCTCTGGGATGTGCTCTCGGTCTCTGTACGGGTGTTAGGTGGTGAGTTGGACTAGATGATCCTTGTGGGTCCCTTCCAACTCATAATATTCTGTGATTCTGTGATTCTGTGACACATTTAACTCCTGTCATCTCCTCACTGGTTCCCTAGATCACACAGAATCACAGAATATTCTGAGTTGGAAGGGACTCACAAGGATCACNATTCCATGTTTCTATGAGAGTCAGGTAATCCAATCTACTAAAGACCCCTCTGAAATGTTCACCAGCTCCAACACATGGTTGCGTCTCACAAAATGTAGAAATGGGAGCAATCTTAACAGATCGTCTTGTCCATCTACTCCTGGGAGTGATGATTTTTTTTTCCTTTTTTTTTACTATGACTGCAGTTCTACTTCAAAGTTATTAAATCAGTAAGATTGCCACAATGTACATGAAGGTTTATCTANAGATGCCTTTCTTCTTCTAATGCATTTAGGGAACTTTCCACTACCACCTTTTGTTTTCTTAGAAAAGTGAATTTTCAGACCATTTTACACTCCTGTTTCCAATTGACTGTCTATCATATATTGTCTGCCTTGTCTCGTGCTTTTAAGCAGGCTTTTAAATTCTTAACATCTGCCTTTTCCCTGTGATAGCCATCAAAAATCTTCTAATAAAGCAGACATGTTTTTAAATGAATGGCTTTGTTTGCAGGTTTCTTGCTTTTTGCACTGTCTCATTTGTACATAATAAAAACAGATGCTGGATTTCTGTTGATAAATTCTGCAGGTGTGATTCACCTGACTTACCCATTCCTATTACAATTATAAACATAACTGTATTGTGAAATGTCACCTCAGAGGTATGCCAGTAATATATCTTGAGGTGAGTCTTCGGTGCTGCCTGGGACAAAGAGCAGAATAGTTTGTAAAAAAACAAGTTACCTGTCAAGTTAAAAAAAAATTCTCACTGTATTCAGCACACATTTTAATACAGGTTTTGAACTAAAATGAACTAAAAAGGCATCCCTTTAGTTTTCCAATTTCAGGATTAAGTTTGCATTTGATAGCGGACATTTAATCTTCCAGATAGTTTATAGCATTCCGGTGATGCCATCTTATCTGGATGATTAAAAACGGATTTAGACCTTCAGTCAGAGAAAACATTCAAAGGGAACTTTAATCAGAATGGTTGCTTATTATTTGAAATTACACCAGCAAACGGCATTGCTGGCCTTCCCTCTTCAGGAAATTCAATTTTCTGTCAACTGATCAGTCAGGATTGCTACCATTTCACATCAGATCAGGATTAAATATAGATTTCCAAGAACAAGGATATGAGAAAATTTCTCACTGTGCGAGTAGAATACTGCAGGTACCTGTTGGTTTGGGTTTGTTTTCTTAAGTTGCCTTTAAAAGATATCTTGGGTGGTTTCACTCACTGTCTAAAGCCACTGTCATCTCTCCTCTGACTAATCACACACAGAGTTATTGTGTTGGGGCGGGGGGGGGGTGTTCTTGCAGGATTTTTGTAAATTAGGCATCAACTGCTGTCAGACTTATGCTTCTGACTTCTCCCGTTAACTCGCTGTCAAACAAAGATATAGTCACACAAAAAATTATTCCCCTCAAGACAGGCCTCTTCTCCCAAAGAACAAGCAATAGGACATGAGGAAACAGCTTCAAGTTGTAGCAGGGGAGATTTAATTCAGATATCAATTTCCTCATGGAAAACCTTGTCAAACTCTGAAACAGGCTTTCCCAGGGAAGTGGTGGAGTTATTACCTTTAGAGGTATTTAAAAGACCCATAGATGTGGCACTTCAGGACATGGTTTAGTGTGGAATTGGTAGTGCTGGGATGACAGTTGGACTCAATCTTGGAAGTTTTTTCCAACCTAAACAATTCCATGTTTCTATGAGAGTCAGGTAATCCAATCTACTAAAGACCCCTCTGAAATGTTCACCAGCTCCAACACATGGTTGCGTCTCACAAAATGTAGAAATGGGAGCAATCTTAACAGATCGTCTTGTCCATCTACTCCTGGGAGTGATGATTTTTTTTTCCTTTTTTTTTACTATGACTGCAGTTCTACTTCAAAGTTATTAAATCAGTAAGATTGCCACAATGTACATGAAGGTTTATCTATCATTATAACTGACACCTCCACCAATATTTCTTCCTTCAACACTTTTTCCAACTATCTCTTTACCAAACATAACTCTGAAAATATATCAGCTGAGCACTGAAAGGCTGTTAAAATTAGCTTCACTTCTATATAAAGCATTATTATAGATGGATAGGTAGAGATCTTAAATATAGTCAGTTGCTTGGAGCTGTAGCTATTCTCGGTCTTTCAATTTTTCGTCATAAAAATTGGAAGATGTTTGCTCCAAATAACATTAAAAACTTAGCTTATTAAAAACATTAAAATATAAGGCAGAAACAAATGAATTTGCATTAAAATGCATTCTCCTTTCCACTATCTCATCCACCTAGCTTGAAAGGTTTGTGTTCTGCCACCTGATATTCCATTGCACAACATTCCCTCTCCCCTTCTACTTTTATCCATTTGCAGACTACAGTTCATACCATGAAGCTCTATGGCTGCAACATTTCTGGCCCAAAATAGATGTCTAAAGGCATCCTGGTACCTAATTCTTTTTATGGACTTTTCTTAGTTTCTGAAAAATAGGTTAATGTAAAGCACTACAGCGAATCATGGCTTGCTCCATTTTTGCATAGGGTTCAAACTGTCAGTACTGTTCTCAAAGTTATTGAATATTTTAGCACTTGTGTCTCCTTCATCATCACAGAGAGAACTGGTCACCAGGAGCTCCAGCAGGTGAGAGACCAGCAAAATGCCAAAATTAAACTGAGCAATAACCTTAGCAAACATCATAGTTGGTATCTACACCAGAATACATAAAGAAGCTTGAAAGCTTTTCATCAATAAAGAAACAAAGGTTTTCCTCTTTTTTCAGGCAGCTTTTCAGACTATGAAACTGTATGATCTACCTATTGCCAGTATAAGAGCTGCACAGTATCACTGAAAACCCACAGGATTTGAATTCAGGCCATACTCAAATGGAATAAAGACTGTTATCTTACTCCTCAGCACTCTCATCTAGATTTCATATAAGCTTGTGAGTATGAAAATGTACACACACAGCCCCAAGCTCCTCCTTCCTATCTTCACTGCAGCCTAGCTGGGATCACAGCATTTTGTTAAGATGACACATCATCCCCCTTAATCAGGTAGAAACAAACCAAACTGCTTCACAGAGAGATTTGAGACAAGCAGACCATCTTCTTTCATGTCTTCGCTTGTTTTGACACTGAAAACACAAACTACATATTTCACTTTTCCTACTCTTGCAGAACAGTCCCTCTGAGGTTTGCCATTTATTTTCCAGGCTTTCTGTTGATACATCCTGGTGAATTCTTTCTGCTCTCCCTGTTCACAGAATTAAAAGCACAGCGCAAAAGCCCTCCCTCTTTGTCCTCTCCCTCTTACTCCAGATCAATTCTTTGATAGGTGAGATCAAAAATACATCTCCTAAAAATGGATGTAATGTGGTCAGTTAATATCCTTACCTTCTCTTTTGATTTCAATGCAAGCCAAGTGATTCTGGGGTTTTCCCCACAGAAAAAGTGTGTTCTTTCCTCAGCTCTTCCAACATGGCCCAGATAGTTAGTATGTTGGTTTGCCTCGTTGTCATTGTTTACCACAAAAGGACTACAGCTAAGAGTAATTTAAGGAAGTGTTGAAACATTAGGATAATGTCCTCTCTCCTAAGGCATCTCACAAAACCACAGGATTTTAAAGCACTTACACCACTGGAGTAGTAGCACTTAACCCAACTAACCTTTTACAAGATCAGAAGCAAGAACTGCAGACAGCTACAGATTCCCTGGCTTCTTCCAAGGAAGGAAGCGTTTCATATTCTATAGACTTGAACATAGTTTGATCTTTCTTGAGTGCTTTTGTGATGAAATAGTTAAAAAAGATTCACTAGCAAAATCACTAGGAAAACAACATATAATCTCTCTGAAGGTTTTCAAGGACTTGTGAAGTCAGCATTAACCCCCTGGATAAAACATGTACTGTGACAGAGGCAAAAAAAAATTTAAAAATCAGTAAATCCAACTATTAAGTGTGTTCTGAGGATCTGTCAGTTTGTGCCACTCTTACAGTGCAATCACACATCATGGAAACTGATGTCCCAATTAATAGATCACTCACAGAACCATTCATGCAAAAATCAGTCCCAAGAAAGAACCAATAAAGCTGTACTTGCCAAAGGCTCAAACACAAAAAGAAATGTGCACTTTCACTGGCTGCCAAACTTGACATTGTCTTTCAAGTTATTAGCATTGTAATTAATCTACGTTTTTCAGTTTTAGATCTCCATTTTTCCTACAACAGTTTTGAAACAACTTAGTTATATTTCCATTACACAGTTCTACAATAAAATTAGCATTTTCCTAGTTTTTACTGACAATATTACAACTGAAGATGACTTTTTCTCTTTTCTTTTTAGTACATTCCTCTCTAAGATGACGTTTAACCCAGACCACCCTATGAAACATTTAAAAATCCACTACATTGGATAATTTGTTTTACCACTGAAAGGTAGAAAAACCAATTAAGGTATCCACTAACAAATTCTCCATTTAGTCTCTGTTACAAGCAGCATAATTCCCACATTACAAGAGCTGCAACTGTGTTTGGGTTAAGCAAACAGCATTACCATGGCTGAGCACATTCAAGAGAAAAATCACCAAAGCAGATAAAATACCAACACATTTTGGATGTTTGAACTCAGCTAGATAGCCATCAAGCTCTCCCTCAGCATAGCCATACAACTACAGCACTGGACATTAGAAACATGCACAAAATCCATAGTAAATTCATGGCCTATTTCCTGAAACAAAGCAACAAACCCAACCATCTAGTCGCAGAAGTCCAGGATCCCTCCTTTCATGTTGTTTTTAAATGTGCCTTGATATAAAGTTCTATTACGTAAATGTGCCTTGGTATAAAGTTCTATTATTTAAACATGCTCTTTCTCCTGCACAACAAAAGATTCCACAACAACAGCTACTTATACCACCCTTTTTATTTTTCAGCCAGAAATACATTTGTATCGGGTATTTCAATAAAGAGTGGTGCTTATTCATTAGACAAAACCTCCACCTCTTTGGCACCTGACCTTATTCTGTTTTTCAAACTAAGGACTACATAGGAAGACTTTATTTTCATGGTCCTTGTTCAATACATAAAATTTACAGACGTGTAGTTAACTTTCAAAAATACACTTGTTTTTTTCTTGTAAAGTCTCTAATAAACTTTAAAAAAGATAATCCAACCCCAAACTGCTCACTAATGTGCTGCCTTCATTTTAGACCCTGAAGTAAGTGACAGAATTAGAACACTTCATTTTTTATAGCAAATGCATTAACCAGTGCTTTTTATTAATGCAGAGTGATTAAAAAATATTAATTGCGTTAGAAACAACTGATCAAATAATTTGTTTCAAAACAATTATTTTTAACTTCTGCAGATGTCATCAACCAAAATCAAGTTGCACGCCACTTCAGTAATAGACTGTGCCTAAAGAAAAAAACCCCAAACTATTTTTCATTCTTAAACAGAAGTTAGTAAAATGTTTTAAATACATCTAGGTATACATCTGTCAAAAATACTATTTGATGTCATGTTTGGATATAAATATTTTAAGGAACAAAAGTAAGCCAGCGTATTCAATCTGAGCGGCTTGGATCCTCACAAGTACATAGGACCAGATGGGATCCATCCTAGGGTGATGAAAGAGCTGACAGATGAACTCACTAGGCTGCTCTTCATAATTTACCAACAATCTTGGCTTACCAGTGACGTACCAGAACAATGAAAATTGGCTAATGTGACACCCATCCACAGGAAGGGCCGGAAAGATGATCCCAGGCCTGTCAGTCTGACCTTGGTCCCAGGCAAAGTCATGGAACAGATAATCCTGAATGCTATCATGTAGTACCTGCAGAATAGCTATGACATTAAATCTCGTCAGCATGGATTTAGGAGAGGTAGTTCCTGCCTGACCAACCGCCTTTTATGAACTAGTGACTCGCCTGGTTGATTTAAAAGGGATGTTGAGCTGCTTGAGAGGGTCCAGAGAAGGGCAACGAGGATGGTGAAGGGACTGGAGGGCAGGCCCTATGAGGAGCGACTACGGGAACTGGGACTGTTCAGTCTGGAGAAGAGGAGGCTCCGAGGGGANGCTGGACGTAAATCTCTTCTCTTAGGTGGCCAGCACCAGAACAGGTGCTATGCCGGGGGAGGTTTAGGCTGGATGTTAGGATGAGCTTTTTCACCGAGAGAGTGATTCCTCACTGGAATGGTCTGCCCAGGGAGGTGGTGGAATCACCACTCCTGGAGGTGTTTAAGAAGAGACAGGATGAGGAGCTCGGTGACATGGTTAAGACAATGGGAGGCTTGGATGGGTGAAGCATGGTGCCCATGGCTCCAGGTTTGTGGGTTCGATCCCTGTCTGGGCATTCACTCGGGAGTTGGACTGGATCATCCTTGTGAGTCCCATCCAACTCGGAATAACCTGTGAGCAATAGCCTTCTGATTCTATAACTGTGTGTATTTAGTGACAACAGAGGAAGTTATTGTCCACCAGTAACAGTGTCTCTGTGTGTGCAATTTTTTGTCCTTCTCCCTATAAGTCAAAAGGCACCCAGAGCACTGGATGGGATGTATGTCCATTAATTAAAAGTCTGAGCTCCCAAAATTTGAAATCCAACATTTATGTAACTCTTGAACTCTCCTATGAATGCAGAATAATACCTGGATAGATACCTTGACACTTTTGCTATTGTACATTTGATGGAAACCATAAATTGAAATCAAAAGCGTTACTAACATACGAGTGCAGACATTCCAGTTTGTGGCTCAACACAACATAAAAAATAAAACAAAAAAAAATCTTCACTCCTCAAAAGATTTGCTTTAAATAAACCAAATACTTATTCTACGTAGGTTTTATAGAAAAGAAAAGGTAAAGCAATGGCTTCCATGCAGAGACTAAAAAAAAAATAACTTGACAGGATTCAAGTAGCAAACGTCATCACCAGTGCAAGAACAGTCTGAAAATGCTTTAACAGAGTTGTTTAAATAGCAATGTATTTATTCACTCATTTTCCTCTCCATGTTGTAATAAAACCCCATACATTTTCCTGTAGAATACAGAAACAAAAAATAAAACAAAAAACCTCCTGAACTTGAGTATTTATCTAAGAGCAGTTTCTAGTATCACGCCAAAATTAGCAGCAACCAAGCAGACACCACCAATTTTTCGGTATTAAATTACTGTAAATACTAGATGTAACTATACAGAAAAAATAACCCCAAACCAAAAAATTAAAAGCTTTTTATTATCAGAATGTACCAAAAAAATATCCACTTGCTTTAGTCAAATTCGCATTGGAAGCTGCTTGGTCAAGAAAGATTTCTCCCCAGAAGTATTTGTAACACATTGCAGTGCCAAGACTCTAGCCAAACAAATTACCTTCTGGTAACATTAGCTGATACAACCACCTATCATGTAGTCACATAGTCAGGTACACAGTCCAACAGTGGATTTTTGCAGCAACATATTAAAGACCAGAGATCACTCCTAAAATTCAAGATGATAGCTCATGTGCTCTTTCTCGCAAACATATGGTCCCCTCTAAGGCTAAGGTGTTGGAGTTGGTATTGCAGCACTTCTGTGTCAGCAGGTTCCTTAATGCTCATTTTGTCTAAATTGAGGTAGTCCAGGGATTTTGAATGAGCCCTTTTACCTTTCAAAAGGCAGATAGGCAGGGGACCATTAAGTGCATTGTAAGGTTCATATGGTAAAGCTTTATTGCATGTGTCCCCTGAGCTGGGCATCCGTCTCCTCCTCCTTCCATTTACTGCTGGGATCTCATATGGCTGATAGTACCTACTTCTAGCTTTGTACAAACGGGAGGAACGCCCAAGTCCTGAATCCAGCTGTTTGGAACAGAAGTTTGACTGAGACTCTTGTTTATTCTCTTCACTTCCTATACATGTCTGGGCTAATTTTAGCAGCTCCTCTCCAGTCGTGAAGCCAACCAGGTAGTTAGAATCCATGTGAAGGATCTGATATCCTGCAACTGTCCGCCGCATTGGAGAGCAGGGGGTACTGGAACAGCGGGGCTTTTCTGCTTCCATCCTGCCTGCAGGACTCACCTCTGCAAGAGGCACAGGGAGGGTTGACAGGGCAGCTCTGGACTCTCCATTTACGTCAACTTCCATTTTAAAAACAACACTATCCTCCTAAAAATAAAACAGAGCTTGATCAGAAAATAGAGCCTTTATGCAGCACAAGGAGTCAAACGAATTACAGAAATGGGATTTTGTACCACCCAGAAGACACAACCATTCCTTCCCTATTCTCTGGCTTACGTTCTGCAGCATGTCACAAAATAAAACTATTACCAACATCTGCCTTTTAAAATTATCTTGGGTGTTTTTTAATAGAAAGTAACAGAAATAGACTGATATTCTTAATAGCTAAAAAAATACTTGAATAGTATCATATGCAAGTAAAAAAAGCATCTTTGCGATCCATTTTTTCCAACCATTTGTTCCATTTGATTCCTTATAGTCCCTCATCACTGGGGGCCTCTACATCCATTAGCACATCCACAGCAATGTCTCTCATATTTACACTGTATTTTTAATATTGACAATAATCTCATAAAGCAAAGCTTTCAAAAACTGTGTGTGAAGGTTTGAGGCAAATTGGGGGCTGAGCTAAAAAACCAAACCACCAGAGGCTCTCCCAAGGCTGGAGCACCCCACTCCCCCCCACACCCAGAGGGGCCCTTCTCAAGCTTTATATACTGCAGCTGCGGCAGAGCGTTAACGAGTCCAAAGGCTCTGCAGCTGTGACCTCAGTATGCCAGGAGTATTGCTGGAAATTTCCTCGTAGACCAAAGCCAAAGCACAAAGATATGGAATATATAGCCAACCTCCGGAACTCACAGGGGGTCAGGTCTTGTGCAGGTCCAGCGAGTCATGGAATCCTGCAGGATAGCAAACTCATGAATATTCAATTAGGCCCCGCCCATAGCCATGGTCCCTCCACTCTTGAGCTCTAGAGGGTGATTCACGGCTACCCACCGCCCTATGCCACCTCAGGAGACCTAAGGGAATGCCTTACCAGCCAGGAAGCTGTCTTTAAACTCAACTCAAATGTGATCTGACATGGTGAACATGCCAAGCCGTGTGAAGAGAACAGTGGCTCATGTCGGGTGCCTGGGTGCTGCCTGACATGGCCATGCTCCAGTGAGGTGGGTGAGTGGCTGCTGCATTTGACAGTGGGGTGCAGGCAGGGGCTGGAGCCTGGGGAAGGGTGAGCGCAGCCCCTGGGCTCCACTGGGCACCGGCTGTGGGAAATGCCCGACTGTGAGCACAGAGGAGGGGTGTGGCAACTGCACTTCCCAAGCCTCCACCAGGACCGGCCTGGCAAACTGGCCCCCAGCCTTTCCTGGGGTGGGAGGAAGCCNACTCCCCCCCACACCCAGAGGGGCCCTTCTCAAGCTTTATATACTGCAGCTGCGGCAGAGCGTTAACGAGTCCAAAGGCTCTGCAGCTGTGACCTCAGTATGCCAGGAGTATTGCTGGAAATTTCCTCGTAGACCAAAGCCAAAGCACAAAGATATGGAATATATAGCCAACCTCCGGAACTCACAGGGGGTCAGGTCTTGTGCAGGTCCAGCGAGTCATGGAATCCTGCAGGATAGCAAACTCATGAATATTCAATTAGGCCCCGCCCATAGCCATGGTCCCTCCACTCTTGAGCTCTAGAGGGTGATTCACGGCTACCCACCGCCCTATGCCACCTCAGGAGACCTAAGGGAATGCCTTACCAGCCAGGAAGCTGTCTTTAAACTCAACTCAAATGTGATCTGACATGGTGAACATGCCAAGCCGTGTGAAGAGAACAGTGGCTCATGTCGGGTGCCTGGGTGCTGCCTGACATGGCCATGCTCCAGTGAGGTGGGTGAGTGGCTGCTGCATTTGACAGTGGGGTGCAGGCAGGGGCTGGAGCCTGGGGAAGGGTGAGCGCAGCCCCTGGGCTCCACTGGGCACCGGCTGTGGGAAATGCCCGACTGTGAGCACAGAGGAGGGGTGTGGCAACTGCACTTCCCAAGCCTCCACCAGGACCGGCCTGGCAAACTGGCCCCCAGCCTTTCCTGGGGTGGGAGGAAGCCCTCGGGGAATGCCTGTGTGTGCCAGCAGCTGTGGGAGGTTTCCCCCCTGCCAGCCCCAGGAGAGGGTGGGACGCGTAGTCCCAAAAATGGTTTCAGATCAGGGCTATGGCAGCACCCAGTAACAGAGAAACAGGAAGTTCTGTAATCAGCCCTTGCAGTGGCTGCAGTACGGTGTGAAGCCAGGAGCCAGCAGGCGAGACAGGACACTGTGTTACAGCAGATCTGTTGTCCTGTCCCGTCCCGTCCCATCCCAAATCGGCACATGCCACAGCCAATGACACGGCACAGCGGCGCCCTGGTGGCCAATGGGAGACAGAGGGAGGCAGAACAGCAGCAGACATGGAAGGGCTGTGGCAATGCTCTCAAGAGTTTCTGTTGGAAGGCTGCCTGTTCTTACAAGTTTTATTCCATCGTGAAAGTTTATGTATCCACTGTGCATCCCTGGAAGAGCTTTGTATGGGCAGGCAGAAAATGGCCACAGGTCTAGCAGACAGTGAGGGAGGGCGAGGCCTCGCCTCGACCTGACTCCCCCCGCCTCCTGTCACCAGGTGCACTCTCGCCCCCACACCAGGGCCTGTTGCAAGGCAGCTGGAGCACTGTCGCAGGCGATGTGACACAACCAGGCTGCGATGAGTTCTCTGAGGTGGGCGAACAACAACAGCTTGACCACGCACCCTGTCATGTCCCCACACCCTGCTCCCCGCACAACACTGGGGCTGCTGCCACCTCCCTCCTGTGTCAGGAGAAGCTGGTCCTGCAGCAGGTGCCTCACGCTTACATAAACTTGTACAGCTCTGATTGGGAACTGGTGGCTAGCATTTTTGGGGGTCCGTTTTTATTTCTTTTAAGGTTTTTCAGTCTATAAACCTGGATACCTCTTGCAGGCCAGCACTGGACACTGGGGACAGGGCAGTGCCGTCAGAGTGGCGCTGAGGGAGCATGAGTGCTGCGCACATGCGAAGTCCCACAACTCGCTGAAAAGTCAAACGCGACTATTCGGATCACGCAAATTACGGATTGCAAGTATGTGGAGGATCACTGTATATACACAATGGAATCACCCTAGGACGCTGTGTCAGAGTTGTCACCTAATTCAGGCACACCCATGGACCAAACCTGACCTACTGAGTGTATTGCACTGCTTCCCTCTTCCAGATGTGAAGTCTGCTTGCTTTAGATTCAAAGAATGGCATCCTGGCAGTTAAACATCTGCCTGTACAGGTCCATCAGCAATCCTCTCCAACCCCCAAGAAAACCCACCTATTAGCTTATTCACAATCAACCAAACGCTCCTTTATTCTAATGTATTGCTAATAAAATAGACTTTGTTTAATGGATATACCACTGGATTCTAATAAGCATAATAAGAATAACCAACACTTACTCGTTTATTCTACTTCTTTTGGAAACAGGCTATTTTGTGCTGACCTTTCTTCCATCACAATTATTCCAAATACATTGTTTTGTGCTTTTACATATACAAATGCTTCCCACAAGCCATTACCATCTCTAACACTGAAAGTGATGGTAACCATCACAGCAAGTACACACCAGTAAATCCCAGAACACAACAACACCTTTTCATTTCTTTGCCTTCAGCATCCTCTAAAACATCTTGGTGACACAGATACCTCACAAAACAGAAAGGTCACGTTTGTTTCCAAATCTATACTTTTTCCATTGTCAGTCTCACTTTTGCTCTAAACAGTCTCTAGTGGCTATCTAGTCAACAGTTTTCATAACAAAAGAAATCAGCATAGCAATGACATGTTCAAAGGTAACAAGAAAGCAAAGTTAGTATCTAAGTGTCAAGCAGATACAATTCTGACATTCATTATACCAAGGCATAAACCACATCCAAAAGCTCAGTAATGTTACACAAGTGAAACTGTCTTAAAACATGATATTAACAGTTTCCAAACTTTTAAAGCTGCTACTTCGATGCCATTCCGAGGCTTAGGAGGTCACAGGCCAAGAAGCAAAGATGCAACAAACAAGGAAATACTTTATTCAATTTTCTGTAATTAGCTGTAAATATCACTTGCAAAAGAAAACCTAGATGTATGCAACACTTCAGCCTTGCTTGTTTGTGTTCAGGGACTCGGAAAGAGCAGTTCCAGTAGTGTTCCCAACTCTGCTTCCCTGCTTAGTCTCAAATCAACCAGCAGCTCCCTATGCTAATAAACTAGGAGTAAACCAAATCCTCATAGTTCCACTGAAGAGGATTTGTGATTCAGAAACTTCTATTACGGAGAGACTACTACTAACATTCCTTCACTCTCAATGTTCTTCTTTATTTTTCTTTTGTGTAGCACAATTTTACAGCAACACTTCACACAGTCAGCTCCAACCCTAACAATTTTGTGAATCAAACTATACAGGTAATACAGAAAAAGCTAAATAAAGAATATTGAAGCAAATCAAACACCAACATTTTTTACTGAAAAAAAGTTCACATAAAAACTCAATAATGCTGCCAGTCCTGTTTAAGTTAATTCAATACATTTATGGGGCCAGTGAACACTTTCACAATAGCACAAGCAGTTATTTTCTACTTTAGCACCGTATCAAGAAGTTGAACAAGAAATTGGATGAAGCTTCAGACACTGAGTCATAGATGTAAGTTACAATTAAACAGGAATTATGCATTATTGGGAACCATGATTACTAGAGGCAGAACACAGAAATTTTGCATTAAAACTTTCAGCTACCCCATGGTTTGAGCCAAGCAACCTACATATTTATCTGTTCTCACTCTTAATTTCCCATTTTTACCACGCACTCTAGAAACCTTTCTAGGAAACTTCTAGAAAGACTAAAACTCATACTTTTTGTAGGATAATTTCAGTTTCTTTTAGCAGAATAAATATAATAGCCATACAGCAAGGATGGAAATGAATCATACTACCTAGTCACATAAAAACAGGAAAACCAACAGAGAAAACCCCCAAAACGAACAATAACTTGCCACAGCAATATGTGCCCTAAAGAAATGGAGGGGGAAGAAATGTCTTCATGCACTTTTCCAGGATAAAAAAAGCCTTGAGAACCTGAAAGCAATACAAGGGCTCTTCTCAGAACACAGCTTTTAAAATTAATTTACTTCTGCACGAAACAGGGGTGTGTGCCCTGGTAACAGAAAACAATCAACTTCGAAAAGTAACCAAGTAAGAGGGAAGGAGTCAGCAGTTCACCCCCAACAATTACCTCTCACTGGCCAAAATCAGGACAAAAGGAAAGCAGAGCAGAGAACCCTCCGAGCCAGAAATCTCCAGCCTGAAGTTGCAGAATCCCATTTCTGTGCTCCAGTGTGAAGAACAGCCCTAAACCCAAGAAAATCTGTCACATTTGAAAGCACCAGAAGCTGGTGCCACAAACATGAAAAGCTCAAGGGAACAGCACTGCTAGCTGGTGACAGGAATCACCGGCCAGCTCCACAGGCAGAGGTCCAAAACTCGGCATGTATGTGCTCAGCTGTTCGTTACCAAGACTTTTAATGTGAGTTATTCAAGCTGCCATATGGCTCCAACACGCTTTCTATCCTTATTTGGGGGTGAAAATAAAAAGAAAAAGAAGATAGAAAAATATTATTTAGAAGACTTCTACAAAACAAAAATCATTTGAGAGACTCAAAGCAAGTGTAGATACATCACCTATAAATACATATTTAAGGCTTTCAGACAGCATTTTTTTATATGGTTATAAAACATTTGATGACTTCTGTCATGTTCTCTGCAGTTTAGCACTGTAAGCTTGTCAGTAATTCTCAGCATCAGCTGTAATGCTGGAAAAAACCCAATACTTCAGGTTAAAAAGATTAGATTACAGATCACAGCTGGCTTGTTTTCTTGCTTGTCAAAGAAAATGATAACAGAGTGATGCCAGTTCAAGGTAATTTATAATTAAAGATATATTATTAAATCAAAGCAAAGAGAAGAGGAACAAGATGACATATCCTTTCCTTTGCTGCTGCTCCACATATTAAAAAAAAAAAAAAAGGAAAATAACGGAAAACAACAGTTACCAAGAGGATTCACATGACCAATACACACCAGAAGTGCTCCAGAATACAATTTACTTCAATAAAACTTTGCAAGATTTTATCAATTCTCTTTGTAATACATATAAAACAGGCTCTGCATATAAATTAATCTGGCCCAATTCAGCTAAATACGGAGAAAAATGTTTAAAACACAGAGCAGAGGAAAAATAAATGCTAGATTAACTACTATAAATCATTGTATGGCCTCAAAGAATACATTAATAGGTTTGAGATAGTTCTTCAAGGGTAAAACCATCAAAACTGTCACATTCACCACATATAAAGGTGTCAGATACCATTCCTACACCATGGGAAAAATAAAAACCAGACACGTATGACACACTAATGCCAGACATCACACCATGCTAATATGCATGTTGCTGAAATGCCTTCTTACCATACGCCTTGCTGCACACAATAACATCTTCTGTTCGGGTTATTTTTCACTCTTACATTTATTAGTCACTGTACTTCTGAGAAGAGGAATGTGACTTAGACAATATAAACTTTAATTACTCAGTATTTAAAGAAAGATGAAGAGAGGTTTTCCTTGGCATTCCTGTTCTTTGTAGAGACACTGCCTTATTTTTAAAACCACCACCACAAGTTGCTCTCAGCAAAATAGCTGGTTCTCTGTGCTTCAGCATTTATTCTTACTCATCTTCTCAGCTGGAACCTGAACTGATTTGAGAAGATAGATTTTTCTTTCAGATAAGCAATGAATTTCTGTCCATCTAGCAACTGATTCTGTTTTTTCTTAAGAAATTATCTTTCTTTTCCCCCCCAGATGCCAAGCCTGTAGATGGTACTGCTTGTTAACAACAACAAAGATCTGACAAAATGATCGTAACGGCATAAAGCGAATGGCAGAATGGAGATGGCAACAGACTCAGTGATACCAACTCTGTAAAGAGTCAGACATTCTGAATAGAGAGATAGTTTTCATGCTTTACTTTCTCTGTGCTATTACTTAATAACTATATATAATACACTTAAAAGATATAAAGTTGTTCTATCAAACATCAGGAGGACGAGAAGTCACCCAGCATGTGTGAGGTACGTGTAGAGCCAGACACACAATTTTAATTATTTCAATTGTCTCTGTTTGAGAAGGGGAAAAACAAGGCCTATATCTGCCCCCTTGCAGTCTGGGGGGAAAAAAAAAAAATCACGTACATATACAGTGAATCCCCTCTCTATTGCGACCTCTGCATTACGACCCCGCACATTTGCAATGTGAATTTATCACAGTTTTGATTCCACCATTTGTGAACTTATGTGGCTCACGCATGCGCAGTGCCTCTGTTCCACCGAGGGGCGGCGCTGGTCTGGCCCCACAGGGAGGGCCATAAGTCCTGCTGTCCCGTTACTCTGAGCACAGCCGGGACTGACCCCTCCGCGGGCACACGTTACTGTTTCCATGGCTACAGGCAGGGAAGGGCAGTGCCCCAGGAAAGTGGGGCTGGGCTGGCCGCAGCAGCCAGCGGGACATGCTCACTGCGCTGCCGCAGCTGAACCCCCCCGCCCCACATGGCGCTGCCGGTGGTGCGCAGGACCACAGCTAAATCCCACGCTGCCGGCGGGGCGCGGAACCAGCAGGGCACGGGACCGCAGCTGAACCATCTGGCGCGGCCCCGCACTGGCAGCCCACACCGAGATGGCCAGAAAATAACTGCCGCTGCTCCCTCGCCCGGGCCTGTGTGAGCGCCGGGGAAGTGGCATGAGGATTTGCATTGTGAGCACACAGTCGTGGCAGCCCGGAGAGGCCCACAGATTCTCGGGTTGGCAGGGGTCTCCCAAGTCAGAAGGGGCTCAGAAAAGGTTCCCTTTGCATCCCTGTGCTCAGAGAGTCCGAGGGAAGAAGCAAAAAAGTGCCTGGAGCCCTCCAGACTTCCGGGGGGTGGAGCAATGGGCGTGGCCTGCATGCATATTAACGACCTGCAGTTCTTTGTGAGTTTAGGGTTTTGTAAGGGCCGTCACCTGTCCCGTTTGTTGTGAACGATGGGGTGTAACTGTACTGTATGCTCTTGGAAAGCCCTTACTGTTTCTGACTCAGAAATGCGCTGATGGAACAATGGACTTGTACAGCAAAGTTTTCTGAAAATAATTAATTCCAATCTACAACTAAAACAAGTGAAGCATCTGATTGAAATTGAAAAATCAGGCTAAAACTCAGCTCAGTGTATCCACAAAGGTGCCACACTTCTTTTTCTAAGGCTGGAACAGGCAGGCCACAGACTTGGAGATAGCTCTGCTTGTAGGCTCCTCCAGTGCAAGCTGGTGACACTGCTACACACACTGCCACAGAAGGACACTTTTTTTTAGGCCATTGTCCTTGCCTTCAACTGAAGGGACTTAGAATGATGTTGCTTCACTGTGTTTTTTAAGGTCCTCTATAATACTTGTGTTACGTTTTACGGACTCAGGAAAGTAAGCTAAAAAAAAAATTAATAAAACCCCACAAGATCATGAAAGGGACTAATAAACCAAACACTCTTCAACACCTCTTGCCCTTCCTTAGAAGAAATCCCAATCTACTCTAAGTCAAAGAATGGAGGTGTATTAGATTGCTGCACCATGTAAGACAACATTCAGATGGGGTAAGAACAAAGTCTAGCACAGATTTTCTTCCTCAAAATTACATGAAGGAAAATGAAATGATGCATAAGGTGTATGTTATAATCCTACAGGCCTAAGGAAAAATACATGAAACAACATTATTGAATTAATAAAGCCAGTGCAGCAACTTCAGAACGTGAAGCAAAACAACAGCCCACAAACCAACCAGGAAAGTGTGTGCAGGTGTGTATGCCAAGGGGTGTATTCTCATCAACAAGGTAAAGTATTAAGCTACTCAGCTATCCAATATATAAATACCACATGGCTTCTACAAAATCAGGAATTAGAAAATATTTTCGAAAAGATTACATCAGCTTCTAACAATTTGATCCTACTGCAAGTAGCAAGAACTGTTTAACCAGTTTGTTAATTTTTTTTTTTATTAACACAGCTTTAAACAGAAAACAACAACAATCTAGTAAACTGCCTTTTAAAATTGAACAGGCTTACAAGTGCCTGAGGAATTACAACTGGTAGCTCTAGTTGACTAGCTCAGACTAGATCAGCATGACAGAGCACACAACTTACACAAAACAGAGGCAGATAGAACGTCAAGATTCTTACCAGGCTAATGAATTTTGTATGAGCAGATTTAGGAGGCAGGACAGGTAAAAGAAAATGGTGGGAAGGAAGGCCATTTAACATATCTTTGCCAAGAAATATTAGATGGAAGTGTGTAAAAGAGAGTAACTTCTCTGAAATACAGTCAGCCCTCTTCCACTTCGCGCCCCCCAGATAGCAGCTTCACATCTTCATGGTGTGATTTTTCCGCGATGAGGGAGGCCCGTTTTGTGACTGTGCCCGTGCAAACTGACAGTCATGCATACTCAAATTAGGCAGCCATGAATATTCAAATCAACCCCCACACCATGCTGCAGACACTATGGTTGCACTGCTCTGCCCACGCTGTGCCCGCCCCACTCCGTTCCCCTCCTGCTGCGCCCACCCTGACTCAAGTAGGAGGTTTTGTGCAGTTATGAAAGATTTACACACTGTCAGGTTAGATGTGGTATCCGAGACCAGGAGGGACCAGGTCTACCTGCCAAAACCGCACCAAAGCATGGTATGAGGGTGAGGGGCAAATTTACACATTAATAAGCTGCCAGTCTACACGGATCGAGGGCTGCGCATGGGGGGACAGGACCTGTGGTATTCAAGGGCCAACTGCATTTAGTCTTTCATATGAACAGCGGGACTTCCTTGCTCAATCAAATCACAGGTGAACACTTCCCTCCCACTCTGTTAGTGAAATGATGCTCCTGGCTAGCAATAAAGATGGTTGTTTACTGTGGTTACTCACCAGAAGATGAAACAGTGAGATACACATAAAGAGGCTGATGCATATTGTAAAAAAGTTTCTACTCTTTAGTTGGTTATTAAGCACAAAAATGTTTTCCTTATAATTGCACCTTTATTTCTCTATATTTTTGCACTTCATCGTTTCATCAACGAAAATCTAAGTTTCACTTCTAAAAATTTTTCCTCAGTTTCAGGCTAGCCCACTTGGGGGAAAAAAATAACAACCCAATTGTCAACAAAAAAAAATAAATTGGCTTTTTAAAATTATAGGAATCAAATAAACAAGCAAAAATCAGAGGGTTTAAAGTACTACAGATTTCACATGCAAAATACTGATTTTTCTCTTTAAGAAGCAAAATGCTAATGGGACTAAGGGCCTCCACTGTTTTTGTGTCAGACAAGAAATTCACGTTGGGTAGCATCCTATACTGCCAGGTTTGAAAATACAGATCTGCAAACACTGTTTTGAAACTATCAACACAAAACACAACATTACATTCACCCTTTGCCTAGGAAGAGTTATTCAAAGAAAGACACTTTAAAACTAAGATTTGAGAGATAAAGAAAAGGGAAAAGACTAAAATTCACTGATTAAATATGCTTTTTGGTTTTTAGCAGAAGCACTTTACATGGCTAGTTCTTTGTCTTAACTTGATACAACCCACAGCAGGTATTTACATTTTGTTGGAAGGCTGTGTCTTTCAGTTATACCATCGCTCTGCTAACGGTCATCTCCTCAAGCTCACTAGAGTTGCACATATAAGGGCTTTAAAGTTGACTGCCTACTTCTCCAATGCTCCTTCCCTTACTTAAATGCTACCTAAAAACAAGTATTCAAGTGTAATGCAAGTATGGGATAATAATTAATAAAAGCCCAACAGCACATCAAGGCACAGCAAATTTCTATCAAAGTTACGACTAACGTGAACAGAAATCTTTATCCCTGAATACTCAGTTCATCTGAGTCCACCATAACATTCCACATTTGCACATAGACTAGGTATGCCTGGTGGCCAGGCCAGCAGCGTAAGGCTGGTCAAAGAAGAGATTTATACAGAAAGCCATGCTATAAAGTCACTACTGTTATGAAAGAGCTTAATTTCAGTGACTGCACTGCCATTGCCTCACTTCACTCCAAAGCCACTCTGAGAGCCACCCTCCTTCATCTTGGTCATTCTAACAAATGCTCTTCCTTAAGGAGAAAAAGAAAGGAAGCAAAAGCATCATGTCAGAACATGGTTCAAAGTACACCAACAACAGGAGGGTGGTAGGAGGAGCAGGTCTCTGCCGTTGATTCATTTCTGCATGCAGCTATGCAGACATGCTGTACGTACACACCGGCCACTCTGGAGAACACACTAACAAAAAGACATCCATGGAAAACATCTGCTAATGTGCATCATTTGCTCGTCTCCTTCTATCAGGTATGCACATGGTTACATTTAGGCCAGGGAAAACCCCTATATAAAACAGCATATAAATAACACACAGAGAGAATTAAGACCTGAGAGTATTCTCGTATGCATCTGGAGACCACTCAAAAAGAGCACCTCAACCGTTCAGAGACACCATCGCACTATCTTAAAATTCAGAGACAACTGGCAAAACACATCTGCCAATTAATTAAAGCAGTTTAGCAAGTTTCATACTCTGTAAAGTAACTCCCTAATGCACCTCAGAGCACACAAGGGCAGTGCGTGAGAATCGAAGGAGGTACAGCGAACATTTAAACACAACTCAGAGCCTGTTTACACTTCTCTAAGCAAAATTTATCACAGAGAAATACAGCTACCCCAGAAAGCCAAGCACTAGGTCATTTGTTTCCGTCAGACTGAAGAACGAGGTCACTCCAAGTTTATCGCTTGCCTGAGTTTTAAGAAGAGGATGGGGGATGCCGGCGATGGTAAATTCCGACTTCAGAGACGCCCGAATGTTTACGCACCCTAAACACAAACACATACGTACATACANCTGTGCCGCTGCGCCCTGGCGGAGGCAGCGGCTGCCGCGCGTTCCGCTTCCCTTCGTGCGCGGCTGGAAGAAGGGGGTCGGTGGTGATCTCTCGGTGAATTGTGCTTCGCTGAAATCGTTGTGTTATGGGTTGGACTCGATGATCTCTAAGGTCTTTTCCAACCTTACTGATTCTGTGATTCTGTGAAATACCGCCCATTCCCTGTCGGTAACCTCTGAGGTGCATTCCCAAGACTATGTGGCTGAGTTAAACAAACAAACAAACAAACAAAACCCCCNAACACATACGTACATACACACACAAACAGCAGATACAGGGGACAACAGGTGAACTCTGGGCTTTCCCCTCGCTGACACGGTTCCATCGCCTGGCACAGGAAGCGCTCTCGAGCAACCCCATCGCAGGGTCCAGGCCCGGCACGGCGGCTCCCGGCACTTCCCGCACATGCGGGGGGGCCGGGACCAGCACGAAATACCGCCCATTCCCTGTCGGTAACCTCTGAGGTGCATTCCCAAGACTATGTGGCTGAGTTAAACAAACAAACAAACAAACAAAACCCCCAACAAACCTACAGGGAAAATTTACTTCAAACATAAACAAAATATCTTAGGCACAGCGTTCAGTAAAATCCCAGCTTTATTTTCTTCATATAAGAAGCTGAAAAAAATAGTTTGAATAAGTGTGAAAATCACCCCTTGATTTGCTTTTTTTGGCCAAATCCACTTTTTCCCCCTAATTAATTAAGCTCCTCGATGAGGAGCTTAGTGACATGGTCTAGCTGGGGGTGTAGGGCTGGATGATCCTGTGGGTCCCTTCTGGCCCGGAGTGGCCTGCTAGACTGTGAGGGAACTAGGTTTGTGTTACCGCTCTGGGATGTGCTTTCGGATCTGTACGGGTGTTAGATGGTGAGTTGGACTAGATGATCCTTGTGGGTCCCTTCCAACTCATAATATTCTGTGTGTGTGTGATTCTGTGCGTGTGTAATGTTGCTGTGGGGCTGTTAATTGAACCTAAGTAAGTTTATCAAAGTCAAAATGTACATTATTGACGAAAGAAGGGAAGTGATGAAGACATTTCCATATCAGTTGGTGTGGTCTCCATCCTTCAAGGACTCAAATTCAAACTGGATTAAGGGCCCCTGGTCTGGTCTCACAGACGACACTGACTGGAGCAAGAGGTTGGACTACCCTGAGGCCTTTTCCAGCCTGTATTCTGTGTTCCTATGATCCTTGTTTCACGTTATTTCTAATGAATTGAATGCATATCATATGCTGAGGTCAAAAATTCAAGTGCTGTAGCATATTTCTTAAAGTGCACACTGTTTTAGTCAGCATATTCATAACTAATATTGAACTGAGTAAAGGCAGGAATTTCCAAGGTTTTGCTTTTTTCATTCTATTTCAAATAGAGTGTCAATTCAGTTTTTTGAATTATTTTGGTTTGATTTTCTCCTGCTTTCCTTTCTCTTTTTCAGTAGTTTGTAAATCAATATGTGCTGTGCATGTGCTCCCTAAAAATAGCTACGGACTCTTAGTTAAGATTCATAAACAGCTCAAAATTATTTTCCAGAGTAGGCTTTTAAAATAATTTATGGAAATTTTACATATGATATTTCAAGTCTAAATACATATATTCCCAGCTGCTACTCAAAGGAGGAATTAAAAAGACAAGTAAGACAGGAGGTCCAAATGTAATTATACTCAGGGTTTTTTTTAAGATTCACAAGACTTAGTATACAGTAAGTAATCTTCTTAAATAAATGAGGACTTATTTCTTCTTTTGGAGACACGGATTAGAATGAAAAGTACATTTCTGAAGAACATGTTGGATAAAAGATGCTTCCAGGCAAAAGTAGCCGACTAGACCTCCTTCTCAGGCTAATTTTGAGATATCCATGTTAAACATGAGAATTTCCTTTCCAGTATTTCTCAGAACTTCACTAAAACTAAAGAATTTCTCATTAAAACCTGTTAACTACATAATCTCATTTAGATCAGGGCCATTATCACCAAATTAGCTCTTTTTTTGGAAAGACCACTAGACATCATAATTTCTTGTTAAAAGTTCCTCATTTGAGAAACTTCGTAATAGAAAGATGCACATTGATCTCACCATAGCTTGGAGGGAGACAAAAATGATTTCTACTCATATTTGGTGTCATTTCAGAAAGTTAATTATCCCCTTAGTAGCAGATTGCAGGAAAAATTCTAATTTTTAGAACTCTGGACTCTAAATCTATTTCTACATATTGCATTGATACATTGCATGGCATTGAGATAAGTTTTTAGTTCAATCTATTTTTATTTTCTCTCAACAAGAGAGAAAATAAAAAACACTTTTTAGAAATGGTTTTGTATGAATAGAGAATTTAAGTTTCTTCTAAGGTCTTCTACCTGTTTTATATGTTCTCTGTATTTAGTGCATTCTTCTCCTCCTATGCCCACACTTGATGCCATTCACATACCTACACGTTCCTCTGTTTATAGATAATAATGCACTGTAGGCTGATTGGTTACTACACCAGTTTGTGTATTTCAGAGCACAGGACACTTATTTTTATGGGCTAAGGGAAGAAATTAGTATTTGAAAATACTATATGAAAATTCTTCCTCACAAAACTATGCAAAATTAAAACCCCCCTTTGAAAAGAAAAATAAAAGAAACACAAACAGCTACTAGAAAGTACATCTTTTCTTCCACCAATTCTTGTAAAAATTGGGTTTTTTTGAGAAGTTGCATTTTTTTCTTTATCAAGTTACTTATGTGTCTATTAAGAACAAAATTGCGGCATCTTGATTAAGAGAAAACACAGGAAAAACGAAGGAGTATCGATCCCTCACCGTATGGTGGTTCACTTATTGCGACTCCAGATCTTTGTGGGTTTTTTCCCCCCATGAAGATGCATCGATTCTTCTCTGCTGCACCAAGGGGTGGCACTGGCACTGCCCAGGGGGCAGGACAGCCACGCCCTGCAATGTGAGGGCGTGTTGCCTTTTGCTCACTTGGGGACAACCCAGAGTTTGCTCTCCATGCCCAGAAATGGCGGCTGCTGCCCCCTGCCCCCAGCTGCCATGCTGTGGCCAGAAGCAGCGAGTGTTGGCCCCACCACATAAGCCCTCCGTTGCCCCCCCCCCCAGCAGTGCAGAGACTGGGACACCCTCCGCCACAGCCCCCAGCACTGTAGTGGATGAGGACACCCTCCACCAGCACCCCCAGTGCCATGGCAGACAGGGACACCCTCTGCCAGCACCGCGGCGGATGGGGATACCCTCCGCTGCTGCCCCCATTGCACAGGGAAAGCCATGAATCCCTAAACCAGCAGGCCTGCTGCAGGGATCCTTGTGGATTTCCTGGGGACTCCTCAGGTGGGGATGGGTCAGAAGAAACCCCCTTCACTCCCCTTTGCTGTCAGAGGGTGTGGGACAGTGCTGGGAATGCCCCTCAGCACTCTGGGGCTGAGGCGGGAAGATGGTTGTGGCTTATTTGCATAATCATGAGCCATCTATCTGTATGGATTATGGGCTTTGCAGGCCTTGAGAAAACCCTCACCCCTGCAAAATTCGAGGCTTTACTGTATTATGCTTCCCTCTGTGTTTGGTGGCAGAAAAGGGAGTTAAACCCCTACCTGTTTTGCCACTTGTCTATTGCACTGAAATGGCTGTTAGAAATCTTTGTTACATCTCTTCTGCCATCTTCCTTTGAACTATGGTTTTGTTGCTATTGTTCAGCACGCGATCATTATTTTTGAGGTATTATTGTACAAGGATATGCAAGGACATGTATGATAAATACTTTTTGTATGCATACCTGCCTAAGCTTGTCTATATGGATTTTCACAAACCTGAACTTTGAAAGCATAACTGCTTTTCCTTAAGAATTTTAGTTGCTTGGATAATGATGTAACCGATGTTTATGTCTTTATTATATAAAGAAATGTACGACAGAGTTAAAAATAATTTTAGGAGTTTTATAACCCTTTTTGTGTTTTACCCTGCTTGGTAATGAAGCTTCATTCTCAAAGAAACGCTAAATGACTACTTAAACTACATTGCAGGGTGGCAATATTTTGGAAGTTACAGGCGCAGTCAGCTACCGCTTTTGTGCAAGCGTGTTCTTTGATCTCTGTCAAATCTGGCTGGAATTGGATGTACTGCTCAAAAAGTTTAATGTGAGAGTGCAATTGCATATGGGAAGTGGTCTAAAAATAGGTTCAAATCAGCTTAGTCCATGTTCTGCCCTTTTGTCAGGGCAGCAATAGGAAGCAGAAGAGCCCTCACGGTGGTTCTCTATTTGATGTTAACGTTCTGGAACATGAAGAAGCACTGCAGAATGTGTGACTGCTGTTTACCTTTCTGAATTAAAAAATGAGTCACGTCCTTTACCACCCAGGGAGATTTTGGCTTATTTGCAAACTAATGTCTTGTATGCAAATTTTTTTCTGCTGAGATTACTCATCAGCTACCCACACTGCATTTCACAGTGCATTTAAAGGAAAACACAATGGAGAGAAAGAAAACACAAAGTTGCCAGCAACCTTGTTTTTATTTAGAGTACATAAAAAGAAGTTATGCCACAGCTTTGGTTGGCTGGAATGGTAGGCATACTTAAATTTTAACAGCTGTTTGTTGGGTTTTTTTAATGGTAAACGAGCGTACATTCAGTTGTGTGCAAGACCAACACTGTCAACAACACAATTACACTACAGAAAATGAAATGTTTGAAATATATAGCTGTGAAACCCTTCATATTTTTGGTATTTAACCAGCACTGATAGAATTAGTCTGCTGAAGCTGTTCCATATATGGTAAACACTGAAAACAGACCCTGTAGCAAGTGAATGTAATTACAGTTGCACTGGCTCTGGAGACAAGTGAGGGTCCTACTTAAACATTGTACCACTAAACTACGTCTTCTGCAACTTAAACATGAAAGAAATTACCTAACTTGTAGCTCTTACTGCTCAGCCACTTGAACTTAAAAAAAATGGACAATATTTTCATACATTTGAGATAATTATAATTCAGTAATTTTTCATGCCACAGACAAAATGACAAGAATTGCTTAGACTAGATGACTATTCTACATAACCCCATAACTCCAAGTGCCACTGATTTACAAATGCTTCTTACATGTCTTATAAAATACTAAAATGTTTTTTTTCTTTATGTTTATTTTCATGAGAGCTACTGTCAACCACCTAGAGAGAGGTATGAAAACTCCCAGGCCACGATGAATCCTGAGTATTTTGCAACAGTATGCACTGATTTCTGGTAGACCACAGTCCCTCTCTACTCTGAAGGGATGTTACTATAAAGCATAGATGGCATATTTACAATTTTTAGAATAAACCTACCAGCAGACTGTGACCATTTCTCTTTCTAGAAAACCTGGTCTTTAATATCACCATTTTATAGGAACATATGGCAAAGAAAATAAAACTGTCTTTTTTAGTAAACAGAAGAAAGTTTTGATAAAAACATACAAAAGACAGTTTTATCTGCTGGATGATGTACAGGTACCCGTATACAAGCATGTATACTAAATAATAAAAGAGAAGGTGTATTTGAATGTTACAGGTCTGATGTAAACACAGAAAAAAAAATGAGAGTAGTCAAAAGTGCAGATACATTAACTTACTACATCATGCCTAATTATTGCAGCATATGTGATATAAAATAATTAAACTGCAGAAAATATCTGCTTATCTCCAAACCAGGCAAAAGAGATCTCTTTGGAAATGTAGTTAAATTAAAACCAGGTCAAGATGCGTGTTACATTTCATCCCACAGAAGACATTCACAGGGATATTATAAACTCCTGAAAATTTAAGTTTATGATGACAACAGATAATGCCTTCATTACAGTGACACCACAAAGCCACTGTAACACACACCATTTTCTTTTTATACAGGTTTACAGTAGATATTTGAAAACATAGAAAAGGTTCATGTGCAGCTTTTCTGTTAAAGGTGTGCAATTCATCAAACTGATAGATACATTTCCTGAAATGTTTTACAAAAAGAGAAAAGACACTTGACCTTAATACGTGGTGTGCACGCTAGTTAACCACATATAAACTAAGGATTCTTAAGTGCACTATGAACTGCAGACATAAATGGCTTTTGAAAGCTCAGTAAGTTAGTTGAATGCACACTGAAGAACCGTTTTGAAGCTGTTTCCAGTTTTGTCTGATCATTTCTTCTCGGAAAGAGTTTCGCCACTAAGTTCTACATCTAGTGAGGCCTCCTCAAGAGACAGCTTTACACTGGGTACATTAACAGGAGATCCAGGGGTAGCTGTACCAAGAGAGAAAGAAAAGCATTAGCTTTTACACTTAATATCCATGCTAAAACACATCAAAAGCATTGAAAATGTGTGTTACCTACCACAGAAACACAAACAAGCTACACTATCTAATGAAATCAGAAATCCAAGTAGAAGCAGACAGTGTTGCTTGGCCAACAGCTCAGACTGAACATACTAATGACTGAATGCATCATCGTGTTATTGGCAACTTTAATCTGAATCTGTTCACAGAGCTCTATCAAAAATGTTCAGAACACATGTTAGAAATTCTGCCATTTAAATAAACAAATTTCCCTTGTTTTACTTGGAGACATCTGGAAATGCTGTCATACTTCAAAACAAAACACCCACATGAATTTTCAGGCCATAGGAATTGAAACAATTCAGAGGATGACAGAAAGTAACTATTAACACAGTTTTACTGCTAAAACGATTTGTTCAATGCTACTGAGTTCTTGCTGACCTACAAAATGATCCCACTTACATACACACGGAATCATAAGAAATAGCTGCCCTACGAAACCACGTAGTAAGCAAGAAAGAATGACACTGCTGGAAATAATCCGGTCAGTCATTCTGTCTCTGACAGAGGTTACTTACATAAGGTTGGTTTTTCTATTGCTAGCCTTTCAGGCAAAGTTTCAAGTGGAGTTGGTTGAATTTTTGCAGGGGTGTATGTATTCAGAGAAATTTTCCTTCCTGAAAGTGGCACCATGTAAGTTGGAGAAGCTGAAGTGGTGGGGGGAAAAAAGACTAATTAATAATAAAGATATTGCCATCTGATCCAAATGGTCAAAAGCAGCAGCAGCCACAGGACTGTGATACAGATACCACAGTTACACAGACGGCGGCTCAGCTGCCCATTTTTGACTCTAGTGTCAGGACTCCACAACATGAAAGACAATCTAAAAATCTCCTCCTAATCTCAGAAAGCCACACAACAAAGCAACTAAGCCTAATTTCAGTAACAGCTGCCTTGCCAGAAGATTGGCAAAAGCATTACTGCTACTTCTCACAGGCTGTGAAGATTGACCCTGAAGAGGCATTAGTCCAAAATGTCTATGAAAAGTGCAGACAATACATTCATCTCTAGACAACCTCCAAATAGTACAGGAAAGAGTTGGAGAACCAAGCACCTACGACCTCAATTTTATCAGGTCTGATTTCCAACCACTCTTCAGCAGAAAGTGACAATCATATCTCAGGAGTGTCACAGGGTTTTTTCTATGTATTTTTTCATCTTGTATATTCTCAATTCTGAACTGACTTTGATGACACATGAGCTCCCTAATAAGAAAAACAAGGCATTTTAAATAGCTGAGAAATTTCATACACAGTCATCCCTTTTGCACTCTGCGCCCCCATATCGCGGCTTCAGATCTTAGCTGTATCATTTTTTAGCAATGAAGGAGCCCCTTTTTGCAACTGCGCATGCGCTACCTGCCGAGGTGGTGGCGGCACAGCCGCCTGTGCCGATCCAGCGGCAGTGGTGGCGGCTCCACTTCACCACCACCCCCCTGGGCTCCGCCGCTTCCCCACCCATCCCGGGCACTGCCGGTGCTCCGCTGCTTTGCCACCCCCCGGCACGGCCACCACGGCAACCGATACACAGCAACACAGTGCTGAAACAGCACCAGGGATCGTCTGAGGGTGCGGGGCAAATTTGCATATTAATAAGCTGCCATTCAACGCGGAAGTAGGGCTTCGTGGAACCCAATTAAGACCACGGGTTCGCGATACAGGAGACCCGACTGTACTCGTAAGTCTCCCTGAGCTCTTTTTCAGTAACATTAGTTTTCTTAAATTGCTTATCGTCCCTCTCAAATATAGGAGGCCTACACTGTCAAATTAGCTGCTGATTAAAATCTAAACTCTATAAAGTAACAGGGAAGAAAGAAAAAATCGTATAAATTAAAAATAAGAGAAAATTCCTAACAGGTAGATAACCTTTGTATCAATACTTGCAAGTACAATTTTCTGACCACAGTCTTTAAAAATTTCCTCAAGAAGAATGATTTTCAATCACCTGACACATTAATGACATGTGGTAAATATGACCTAACTTCAACCATTTCCAAAGACACAGCAGTACAATCTCAACAGGAAGTTATTTCCACAGAGATGTGCACATGGATAGAACTCAGTTGCATTTCATTCCAAGATCACCTACACTTTAAACACGCAGCACAAACTACTAAAAAACTAAGTAACTGCAAGGCACTCTAGAAGTGAAACCCTAAGTAATATTAAAAGTAACAGGAAAGAAAACAATTTCAAGTGCAGACACAACAGTATTCTACTGTGGTTACAGCCAGTACCACAGTACAGTAAAAAGCTGGGAATACTGCCTGCTCACTAAAAAGTATCACCTGTAATTCAGCTGACAGTGTGGACAGTACAAAGAGCTCAACGTAATAAAAAAGGAAATAAACCAATTATAATTTCATTAAGTCCTTAATTTACTATCCCAGTCAACAGATACACAGCTTCAATGAATTACAACAGTGTCCATACCCACGAAAGGATACTGCAAGATTTCAAATTATGGTTTACCTACATTTTCTTTTCTTTAAAAGCAGTATCCTTAGTTTACCTGTTAGCTGTAAAATACTGCAAAGACTAATTAGACAATATTTAAGAATTTAAAAATTAACATAATTACAAACTAAAAAAAGTACATGTCTCCTGTAGATTTTCCCTTGATGGAGCAGCAACCGAGGCAAGGAATTCATCCACCTGCTTCAGAGACAAGGAATTGTGGAGAGTTTCCAAAGGGCAAATAGAAGGCACCATGGAATACAGTTCAAAACCTAAAAGAAAAATAAAAAAAAAGAGAGATTTCCAAACATAAGACAAGTTGTGAGCCATTGCATGTGCAAGTACTAATGCATGACAAAAGTACGTGTTTTACGTTAGCGCATGCAGGCATAGGACTCTTGAAATCATGGAAATTAAATATTATAGGAGTTGGAACCAATAATACAGGAGTTGGGCCAATTTCCAGGGTGCACTAAACTAAAGATACCATGTAACATACCAAGGGATACAAATCCCATGTACACATGAAGTACATGTGTACACATAAATTATTGAAACATTAGAACTGTGCTCTTCTCCCAAATCAGTTCATGAAAGATAATTTTCCTTTAAGACAAACTTGACAAATCGCTACAAAAAAAGTCAGGAAAAGGTAATATTTCTCCTACTCATTCTCGTATCTGGCACAAGACTAAACAGATCACTCTTTCATGCAAGAAAATAGGATAGCTATTTTGTCAACTGTTAGCAGACAAGAGCTAAAAATGCTACATATTCCAAGAAATAAATTTGCAGAATTCACGTTTTATCATCTTCAGTATTCTGTGAAAACAAACTGTTGCCTTTAATATCAAAGAAAAACCACTGTTAGCATTTTTGCACCTTGAGGTTACATGTTCTTACTTTCTAAGACAGATTTACACCTACCTTTATGCACTTAAAAACAGTACTTAGAAGACTAGAAGTTTTATATATTAGGAGAGGTTAAGTAAAGCAACCAAACATCTAAAGATTTACTGGACTTTGCTTTTCTATGTTAGTATTGATCATACACTATCCATGCATATCCATATTACTAACAGACTAAAAAGCATTTAAACATCTTGGCTAATAAAAAATTTTCAGTTCTCTAAAGTGATGCAAGTTTGATAACTCAATGAACAGCTCTTCATCCAATTGCATTTCAGAATATGTCCATTAGGGTTTTCAACATTCATCTGCAACACTACAACTTTGCAATTCAATACTGTAAATTTCTGTTAATTAAATGAAGAACCAATAGTGAATGAAATAATGTTTAGAATTTCAGTTCAAGGTACATTTATTAGGCAGCATTGTAACTGTGAACTGCTCCCTCCCATAAAATAGTAAGCAACAATATTCCTGTGATATTCAATCTTCCCCATTCATTCTCCATTAGTACTTTGCACAGAAATAATTCAACAAGATTTCAACCCCCAAATGTCTGTATTTATATCTTTATTTTTAGACCCACCTTGGCCAATACTTAAATTTCAGGGACAATCGCTACAAATATACAACAAACTGAAGTGTACTTATGTCAGATTCACTTAGATTATAAAAAGATGTTGCATTTCCTGAAAACTTGGTTTTTGTGTACAAAAGAAACACCACCATATAATTTCTATTCTCCTATAAAGGCAGTAGCTAAGCTTCAGTTTAAGCACTCAGATGTTCTGGCATACATATTAATATCCTAAATAACTATATGCATGCATGCAAAGCGGAAACCCTTTCGTTGCATTACAGTACAATGTAAGATTTGTGTCTTTACCCTGTTACAGAAAAGTCACTACCATTTGAACGAGAATTTATTTTTCTAATTTTACAAATAACAAAGTGGGACAATGTCAGGTTAACTTCTTAGTAACTATTATTGTCATAGTGCCTGTTACAGAAAACAAGAAAGGAATTTCAAAATACACCTATGCCTTTAAAAAAAAAGAAGGGGAAAAAAAAAGGTTTTTTGTTACTGGAATTTGCCCTCCAAATGTTTTTGTTCAGTTTTGCAATTCTGCTGTCAGCTACACATATCCCAGCATGTTGTAGTATGTCGTATCTTTATGTCTAAGGGATATGGGAATCTATGTGCTGTGTTTTATTTGAATATCTTATGATAAATATTTTATGAAGTTTTAAGAAATATATTTGACATTTTATGATGAAGAACCCCGACAGTATCCCTTTAAAAAGGCAATTTCCTTTAGGCAAACAGCCTTTGAGCTATGACTGTATTTATCCTTAAAGCATCAATATGCAAGACAATGAAAGGGTTAACGCAGCATCTGAAAAAGCCACCCTGCTGTCTTAGATTCAAAAGCTATAGAGACATACCACTGGAGCCTAGAAATTCCACAGAGGAAATGGACCAGCACCTAAATAGGTGTGGGTGTTCTGCAGAGGCCCAGAAAATAAGGTAAAGCACTTTCAGAAGATACTTGTTTCACCATGTTCCTTGAACTAAAGATGGGGGAGTAGTCTGAAATGAGTTAAGAGGGTGTGATAACAACATAAAAATAAGAAAAAAAAAAAAGTGAAAGGAACAAGGAGAATCAAAATGATAGTCCAGAGGACAGACGAAACAACATCAATATGGACACATGTTAGTAGAGAACCCTTGGAAACCTTCAATATACGTAGGGTTCATAGGAGCTAGTACTGCATGCATTAATCTTGTCAAAGATGTGTGGTAGAACTGCTGCATTAAATGAATCAGAATCAATGCGATCAATAGAAGCAATTTAGATGCTTTTTTTTAAAGAATGCAGCCACAAAAATATAGTGCTAAATGGAACAAAAAGTAATTCTATTATTATTAGACACTGATACTAAAATGCAGTCTTTACTTTCTGACCTTGTATGTTTTGGAAATATTTGGGTTGAGTCTAAGGATAATAAACTCCCTACTTGAAATAGGACAGTAGAATTGGCCTTTTAGATCAAACACAGTCTCTATTAATTCAGCCTTACTATATGAGGTTCCCTTCAAGAAGCACTGCAGTGCAAAAAAGTCACTGTGTGTTCAAAATGAATGCGTGTAACACAAGACTACCTTGCTTCTCAGCAAAGCCAAACAAAAACTCAAGTCTTTAAAAAAAAATCCAACAAACTGTGTTTCTCCACAAATATATTCAGAATCTAATGTGAAAACATTGATTATTTGCACTGCAATTTCAATATCATCACTGTCACTGTACTCAGCCAGCAGTCATGCACATTTTAAAACTGCAGTTAAGGGAGGATCTGGAAAAGCTACATTAAGGTCCAGTGAATGCTGAAGACTGAGTTTAGTTTTCACAAACAGAATACATTTGGGGCCTATTTAACGATACAGAAAGTGAGATGCAAAATATTTTGCCAAGGAAGAAAAAGACGTACCTCTGTCCTGTGTGTTAAACCAGACCTTTTTTGCAAACTGAAGACAAGTTAACTCTCACTCTTGAAGCTCAAGAGGTCAATGCTGCTCAAGAGGCCACAGCTCTCTTGCTGTGATTTTTAGTGCAATATTAAAGTAATTTGCACATCTGATGAACAGAGAAGTATGATAATGTAAAGTAAATTTCTGTCCCATGACAAACATAGCAATTTAGCAGGAACAGAACCAAAGCTTTGGCATTAGGTTTTTTTCAATTTAGCATCACCTCAGGAAGATCATAATAAACTCCAAACTGTCAATTCAGTGATTTATTTTGGAATCAGGAAGCTCAGGCAATCAGCTCAGTAGGAAAAAAGACAAAGAAGAAGCAGCAACTATCAAGAAGTGTGTGTCCATTAAGATCAGATTTCATTCTGGTTTTATCTTGTACCATAGAGACTGATCACATAAGAAGTTCTGGAGAATGATTTATTACAGAGATCATGATTAACAGGAGTACTTCATTTTTTTTTTCTTTTCAAGGATTTTTCTATGGAGTGAATTTTGATGTTGTATTTATACTAATGAATGGTAAAGAAGGGATTTAGGATATCTAATGATTACAAATATATTTTGAATTGTGCTTGAAGTTAGGAATGACAGACGGCTGGATGATACTGAACACCCCGTATTTGAAATAAAAATAAAAGGGATGAAGCAAGGAACCTTTTGTTTTTGTTTTCGTTTTTAAAAT
>WEKX01017862.1:51064-65691 GCA_013390025.1 Pitta sordida
CTCTCTCTTGCGTGTGTCAACAGCAAGAGCCAAGAGGCTGGTAAAAAGGATGAATTATCCCCATCCTGGAACAGAATGTTAGACCAAATAAGACAAATATCACTGACACTTTGCACAAGTGACACAGTCACCATTCAGCCTCAGACAGAAGCTGTTTGCACACTATACACTGCAGAGAACACTGACAACAGACATTCCAGTGTTCAGCTATTAATGAAAAAGCACCGTGAGTCACTTCTGGCTCATTCGCTGGCCACCATTAATACTGAGCATCATTTTATGCAACACTACTACACATCATTCAGCAAAGATACTTAAATACATACTGTACCTATGTGACTTAGCATTAGTACCATCTGCTGTTACTGCATTACTTTTGTGCAATGCTGAGTTTCAAATAATGAAGACAAGAATATCTGGAAATATCGGAGGCTTGAATTTCTGGACATGACAGAGCCCTTATCTGCAATATTTGACTGTTTGTTCAACTCACATGTTCCTCCTGCCTTTTCCTTTAAAACTATGCATATGAAATCACCCTGTGAAAATCTCTTAACTCACTGGTTGACTAAAGTTCTGCTAACAGTGAATTTAATGAAAGAAAGTAACAAAATGTTAACAAGAGCAACTAAGTACAAGGACAAAATTGATTCTGTACCTGCAGACTTTGGATCTTCCATTCTTTGCCTGATCTGAGAAGTCAAGCTCTGGATCAAGTAATAAACCTTGTCACATGTCTTGACAGGATTTTTTATAACCTGCATTGATTTTACCAATGAGATGCTTCCAGATGGAGTAAGCTGCAATTTGAGATGAACACAGATTACCTAAACAGACTAGATTTGAATGTCCTGGAGAGGTAAGATGGAACATACAAAAGATTCCAAAGCACTGGAGAAAAAGCATTCAAGCAGGCTGCTATTAAATTCTAAAATAATTTCTCAATTATCTACTCCCTTTAAGACATTACAAAAAGAAAATCCATCAAAGGAAAGTTAGATTTACTAGGGATTCAAAGGTGACAAGAAATTCATTAAGCAACTAATTCTATACAGTAAATCACAGCATTACAGAATATTCTGAGTTGGAAGGGACCCACAAGGATCATCGAGTCCAACTCTTAAACGGCACCACTGCCTCCCTGGCAGGAATCAAACCCCAGTCTCCAGCATGAGAGATGGGGACACTCACCACTGTACTGGAGTGGATTTCAATGAGTAATTACAGGAATTCATAAAACTTTTTTTGTTCCAAGACAGGAAAATTGGAAAGATGTTTAAAACTTTTTATATACTTAGCAAGCTTTTATAACACCCTTTCAAGTAACACTTATATCCAAAATCTTACCAAAAAACTCTGCTAGAAATATTGTCGTTAGGCTATATGCCTCACAAAATACTCTTTGTTCTATAAAGTACTCTTTTCAGCATAACTGAGAGGAAGAATCAGATTTGCAATAGTAACTGCTACCTTAAAAAGTTAGTCTGTTCGTGTTCTAGGGTTTTGTTTCTACAGGATACAAACACGAAATAAATGCACATACACCAAGAACATGTAAGATGAGTTAATCACAGAAAATGTAGAAGCTACAAATTACACCATCAAGTTAAATGTCACTGAAACAATACAATATCCAAGTGAAGCTTAGCCTCTTTTTTTTCAGAAAAGTCTGCAGAATCCAATGTAATCAATGATATTAAACAGTAGAGTTATACAATTACACACACATATTTGCACTTTCTTCGGTTTCCTAAAATGAAGAGAATAATTTGGGTATGGAAAACTTCTGCTTTCTACACTGTAGTAAGTTGTTCCTACCTCCCTACAATGACCAAGTAAATCAAGAAATTGATTTACTTCTATGTAACAGGGAGGGAGGCACAGGAATAAACCCAATAGGGTTTTCTCAAGTCACAAGGAAGTTATAAAACCACTGCAAAATAAAATAATTCCCCCAAAGTTATTATTGCCTTATAATCCCAAAGGTTAGTTCTTTTGAGTGACTACGGAGTGCTCCGTTAGTTCCAGCCACATGTTAAATCCCACAACATCTATCTAGCAAACATCAGTAAATCCCTGAGACTTTGTACTCTGACTTTCTCCCAAGTACTGCTGAATCCAGTACTGGTAGTGGTTTGAATGGTATTTTATATGTTCAAATGAATACATAGAGTGTATCTGCAGGGTAATAAAATTAACCTTCATTAATTTGCTCTCAACATATTTTCAAAAATACAGTAGTCCCCCGTTGCTCACGGGCTGTTGGGTCTGCCCCTCTTCACGTGAGTCCTGGAATCCACAAGGATAGCGAACCCACTCAGTATTCAAGTATGCCACGCCGGGAGCCACGCCCCCTCCACTAGTAAGGTCTGGAGGACAGTCCTGAGAGCGCGGCTCCCACTGTAATGCCTCATTAAAGGGAGGAAACACCTTTTGCCACCTCCCAGCTCCAGGAAAGGAGCTTTCCTGAGCACAGAAACCAGCTGGGAGCTGGGAAGCCTGCGGCCAGCCCTCCAGCGAATCCAAGCCGGCGCGGAGCCTGTCCTTTCCCTGCCATGTCAGCGCTGGGTTTTATTGGGGTTTTTATTGGGGTTTCAGGTTGCTGGTGTGTGTCTCTTGTGTTCAAACATGGCAGAGGCGGCACGCCTCTCCAGAGCAGGACTCTGGAGAATAGTTGCATCTATTATGAATCGCAAATATATGGAGGATCACTGTATCAGTTTAAGATTAAACCTAATTTGAGGGCTTGTATTTAGTTGTTATATGAGACAGAGAAAAGGCCATTGAAAGGGAAAGAAGTTTCTTCACAGTAACAAACATTATTCTGTAGAAAACACATGATTGTTCCTAAGATAAAATAAACTATATTACTCTGCATTAATATAGCATGCTAATGAGATATTTCCTTTCACTGATCAGAAAGTATTCTACTGGCTTTTATCATTTTAGTATTTTTAGTTTAAAAAACCCCAAACCCTTGTACCAGATTAAATACTGAAACAATTGAAGTAGTCAGGAAACTATTTTGTAATACCATAGAGTGTCAAAGATTACAAAAAATGTGAATAATGTAACTTCATTTCTTTCACAATTAAAATATTTTTAATGGAACAGTGAAAAATATTTATGAATGTGGTCCCTATCTACTCCCATTTCAAAATTCTTAGTTATTCTGATTATTCAAATTGCAAGACAAAATATCTATTGCAAAGGTGGTACAGTTTCCTTTGCAGTTTAAACTATTTACAAGGACACAAATGATTTTTTAAAAGAGATACATAAAAACACTGTTCATTACTTTTAGACAGGAATTTTTGTGGTAATTTATTTTACTTTATGAGAAACTAATCATATACTAACCTTATCATAGTCATCAGCAGTAAATTCTCTGTCTCTCTGGAGAATTTCATGGAGTCTTGCTTTAACACGGTGCTGACAGCTGCTTAAAGAATCACTGTCACTGTCTAACAGACCATTCATATTAGCACTTTTTACCATCTGGACAAGAATAGGAGTCAGTTCTCCCTCTAAGGCCAGTAGTCCCTGAAGCAAATAATACAGTTATTCAGGCAAACAGATGAAGATGAGAATACAAAGATCTTAAACCCCCCACCCAAAACACTAATTTAAATTCAAGATGGTACCACTGGCCTATCGGCTGGATAAACAGTGACACAATTGTGTGTATTTGCATAGAAATGGCCCATGAAACACAGTCCTAGTGTGCAGGGGTAGTACAGACCGTGCAGCAGAGATGGTAACATGCCACAGAACATGCTCCCCAGCACCAGCTGAAGTATCCCAGGGGTGCTTCTGGAAAGCAGCAGCTAAACACGCGTTGCATTGCAGGGAGTACATGGTGCTTCTCCCTGAGGCTGGGAGCAACAGCTGCCCAACTTGTGGGTGACATGCTCTGCTTAAGGCATTGAGTTACCAGAGAGCAGCAACAGCAAGTATTAGCAAACTAGATAGCATCTGGGAGGACAAACGAGATAAGCAGGGTCTTGTTGAGCTTTGAGTTAATTCAGATTACAGAGATGTGGTAGAATAGTTCACACAAATGGAGTTTTGCAATAGCTAGACACAGGGCCTTTTGGAAGCCAGGTAGGCAAGATGCAGAGTTGGGCTCTACATAAAGAAGTAGCCTTTTCAAACTAGTGACAAACAAATTCAGAACTTATTTGTAAGGATCAGAGGACAAATAAGCACAGTGGTGGGCCTCTGCAACAGACCACTCAAATTAAAAGGGGAAATGGAAGGAGGCTTGTTAACACAACTGGAGAAAGCTTCCTGATTCCAGGATGTCTTCCATGGGTGCCCTTGGCCTTGAATATCACACGTATGGGCAACATTGCAGGGGACAAGCAATTCAGATTTCTGGAAAATACCCAGGACAATTCCTTGGCACATGTTACTGATGAACTACCAAACAGAGTCATTGCCCTGGACCTGTTCTCAGAAGTGTCAGGAATGTGAAGATCAATGGCACCCTTGGTAATTGAAATCTGATGTTATATGAGATCCTTGGAAAAACGATCAAGACAAACACCAGCATTTGAGTCCTGGACTTCAAATGAGCAAACTTTAGCTTGTTCATGGAATCCTCTGGAGGAAAGCTCTGAAGGTACCTAGGACAAGGCTCTTTAATTAAAACATCTTCATCTGCTTGAAGACCTTCAAATGCTCAGCACATTAACTGGATACTTTAGCACACTCAACTATTCTTTAAAGTACATTTTTCTAATAAACTAGAAATCTCTGTCTTCAAAGGAAAGAACCAACTTGAGAATATCAGAATATTAAAACTGAAAATACAATTTCCCACTGTACCTTTGCAAAAGCTGCAGCAGTCATCTGAACTCGTCCCTCATCAGAAGCGTAAATTTTGAGATCATGTCGGTAGGTGCTATGTAATCTAAGTAAACCACAGCCAGGAAATCCAGCATAATCTCCTATCAAACAAATACTTTGCTCAAACTCTCATTGTGGACTTGATTATCTTCAAAAGTGACTCATGACATTCAATGATTTAAAAAAAAATATTATTGTAATATTTTTTTACCTTGTCCACCTGGATACATACACCTGAAAGCTCTTCCAAGCTCCTCTGCTTGAACCCTGCCTGCAGGGGTCAGTTCTCCTCCCCATTTTAAAACCAGAAGCAAGGACGGCTCATTTCTTCTGTTATCTAATTGCCCAGAGAGAGAAGACTTTAGTGCTGAAGTATATTGTGGATTTCTTTTTTTTCCCAAACAAATGAAATATTAGGTCTGTGCAGATCTTCAGTAAAGGATGTCTTTAACACTATGAATCTTTAATAGCATTCTAACATTAAGAAAATTGACCTGGTGGACTAAATGGGCACTTTCAACAGAGAAAACTGAAGTAGTTAAACTATGAAGAAAAGATAAGTCAAATACATTCAACATGAAATATGAAGAAAAAAGGAAATAAAGACAGAAAAATTGGAACAAATGGGATGCTAAATACCCTACAGTTTACCAAAGTTTTTAAGATAGTAGTAATTTTTGAGTGAGACTTCTTTATCCTGGCCCAAAACACCATTTTGGTGAATCACTGAAGTTTCTTTTCATGCTACTTTTCTGTTACAAACAAGCAGTGTTAGAATATAAATTCGCTACATAGTTTTAGGTGTACAGTTCAACAGATTAAGGGACTCTGAATACATGCCAAGAATGCAAACATTCATTTAAAAGAAAACATTCCTTTTCTTACCATCAAGACATGCCACACCACAAGTGCATGACTATTTAAATACACATGACATTAAGTGATAAGGTGCAAAAGTAATACAATACCTTCCTCTTCACTGGAAGTCTTAGGGCAACCATGAGGAAGGTAAGTTAACTGAACTTTGCGATTGATGCCTGAAAAATGCCCATACCTGAAGTGCGAACAAGGAAAAGAGAGGGAACAGGGAGAGAAAAATTTTACTTTTTTCCTCCAAAACTACTAAGATCCTGTAACAGGATATAATAAATGTAAGCTGGTCATTGTCATGTGCATTTGAGCACCGTTTATTGAAGCAGTGCTTAGAACAGACAGGAAAAAGCATAGAATTAACAGGAGTAACAAATAAATGACAAAGAAACATCTTAAAATATTATCTACTACTGCTTTTTATAACACTGAAGATCAAACTGGAAGCCTAAACAACTAAAAGCAGCATTTGCAGATCGCACAAGTTTGTTATATCAGATCCAAAACCACAGTGGCTATCAGTATGCAGAATCCGGTCTGACGGTGTAGATGGCTAATAGTTTTTTATCCCATTAAGTTCTCAAGCAGAACTCAGTAATTAAAGCAATCATCATAAATTTCAATAACAACTTTATTACTGTCTGTGATTTTTAAAAAATTATCTACCAACAGTGTTCACTGTAAGTAGATGAGTATGTGGTGAAAGTTCTTACTGGCTCTCTATCAGACTTCATCCTGTCACACTGAAAGAAGCAGACCTTGCATACAAATACTTTCACTTTAAAAACGTGCAAGAAGGCAAACTTTGATATCAAAGAAAGCAACCTGCTCGTCAAAATGAGAGCAGATACAACAATAAGTTTGATTAAAAAGGAGAAAAAAAACAGAGTGATGGTCTGGTTCAAACATGACATCCGTTCTCTTCATAACCTCTGTGCTTGATTTATTATATCATTACATATTTGATAACATTGCAATGCAAGCAGTAACTGGTTGAAAAGGTCAAAACAGCAGACAGGACTTCGTTGCTATGCAACCTAAAAACGAGACACTTACATTTCTAACACAGTTTTTAGCTGTTCAAGTTTTGCTTTACTTTCTTCAATTTCAGAATCGTTGTTTTGCCCAAGTTCTACAAGGAGCTGCCTTGCTATATCAAGCACTTCCTAAAGAGAAAACACAGGATTTTAAAAATAAATTCCTACTAAAAAACTACTACATTGAGAAGATAGAGACAAACATGCCTGCAACTGCTTTGGTTTTTTCAGTTTCAGTTTTCCAGATTTATATCCATCACATTTTTCAAAGAGATCAAAAAATCTGTAAGACAAAGAAAAGTGATTAAAGAATTCAGTTAACAAATTGAAATACCATTGGCCCTCTTTCACTTTGCGCCCCCCATATTGCGGCTTCACATCTTAGCGGCATGATTTTTTAGCAATGAAGGAGGCCCCTTTTCACAACTGCGCATGTGCGACCTGACATGCATGAATATTCAAACTAGCCATTCACGAATATGCAAATTTCTCCCACCATCGCTGCCTGTGCTGCACCACAGCTCGGCGTGGCTGGCCCGCGCCATGGCTCGTGGTCGTGGCTCAGCTCAGCTTGACTCGGCCGGCCTGCGTCGTGGCTCGGCCAGCCCACACTGCAGCTTGGATCAGCTCTGCTGGCTCATGCCACAGCAGCAGGGCAGAGCCAAGCCAGGTGCACACTGCACACTCAGCGCCTTGGCTTGAGTGCTGCCCACCCTGCTCGGCTCCAAGTTATGAAAGATTTACACAGTTTCAGGTTAGACGTGCTGTCAGAGACTTTCTTGAATAACTCTTGAATAACTTGTCTAACCCAAGTATGGACAGACTACATCTACCCACGTGGAGAGACACTGGGACAGTGGCGCTGTGGTGCATTCGTGACCGTGCTTGTGCTGAACTGACAGGCATGAATATGCAAATTAGCCCTGCCCACCACCCCACCCCACTTAGCCCTGGTGGTGTGTCAGCCACTTCCAGGCCCCCACCACTCCCCTCTGCCCAGAAATGGTGAATGCTGGCCCTGCTGCCGGCCCAGGGCCACAGGTGGTGACTGCTGGCCTCCCACCACCCCCTCCGTGCCTAGAAACGGAGAGCGCTGGCCCCACCACATAAGCTCTCCCCTCCATCACCACAGGGCAAGGGACACTCCCCACCACCCATCCCTACCCCACAGGGGGCAGGGGACACCCTCTGCTGCTTTCCCTCGGCACCACAGTGGGAGACACCCTCCTCCACCCCGTCCAGTGCTGCGGGGAAAGCCAGGAATCCCCACACACCAGTCCCCGGCGAAGGGAATCCCGGGGATCCCCTGTGTACCAGGAGGGATCAGAAGACATTCCCTTGGTTCTCCAGACAAATCAGAGGGTGTGGGGAGGTGCTGGGACTGCCCCTCAGGGCTCCGGGACTGAAGGGGGTGGTGTGGTGGGCGTGGTTAATCTGCATATTAGTGAGCTGCCTATCTTTGTTGAGCAAGGGCTTTGCAGGGTGGGAAGGAGACCCGTGGCCTTGCGATAATCAAGGGACAATTGCAGTTAGATTTAAAAGAAAACAAAACAAAACCCAACTTGCAATTATACAATTCCTGCTCCACTCATCCTTCCCACAGCCCCTGGAATCTCTTGCTCTAAAAGACGGGAAATAATTTTTATCAGGGTTCTACTCACCTCTGATGTTTTACTTCCATTTTCATTTTTTGCTTTGGTGTTCGATCCCCATGGCGTATTACAGCTATAACACACCTAAGCTCCATCCTGAAATTTCAAGAGAGTTATACTTCACATATATTTATTTAATACTAAACCAACCACGATCAAGACAATTGACAAAGTTGTAGTCATCTGACATAACTACAGAAGTGATGGAAGGATGTGTAAGAATATAACGTTAACTGAAAATGATGTAAGGTATAAAATATAAATACTGATTTTAAGACGTAGGTAACTACAGGGTATCAATTTTAAGTAGTTTTTAAGAGGATTACTAAATGAGAGAGCGTGTTTAATAAAAGCGCATATTAGGTTGGTGCTTGAACAATGATTAGCAGTGGAAGCTATGCATAAAAGATGCTACACTCGAAAATCTGCTGTTCTATACTCAGCTGGACTAAGGGTGGGAAACTCTGACTGCTGTCATAGCAATTGTGATTCCTTCCTTGTTTTCAGCACACAAAACAAGCACTCATAGGCCAAAGTGGGCACACCTTGTAAAGAGAAAAAAAAAATTCACACAAAAGTTACACTGGGAGTTCACACAATCCAGGTGTTGCTACCATTTTCTTACATTGTTCCAGAAGTGGTTGGCACAATAGGGATGTCTTCAGCTTCCAAAGGAATTGACCATGGTATCTGAAACTGGGGAGCAAGTTCTCTCATTATAATATTTCTAAAAAAGGAGTTAAAAAGAAAAAAAAAATCAGGTAGGTTATAAGCACAACTCATACAACACACATGCAAATTCCTAACCAAATAGATCATCAATCTGTCTGTCTATCTATCTACCTATATATCTATTTATCTGCATTTTTATCAATGTAGTTTCAGAGTATTAGGAGTGTCTTGATGCATAATTTTAATTGTGCAATAAAAATTTATTTAAACACCAATTTAAAGCTATTACAACTGCCACAGAGACATTAGACTACTGGCCCTGTATTTGTAATAAAATTCAGCTTTTTAGCTCCAGTTCCTTAAAGAGTTCCTTGGATATGTTTTTGTCTTGTTCTTTAAAATACGCAGACAATTGACTGCATTGCCTAACTAGAAGTCCCTGATAATCTCCAATCGCTCCTTAATAATTTATTTATTGCTTAATGTAATTACTTATTTTATGCGATATATAATTTTAGATTATTAATTTAGAAATAAGAAATTCATAGTACATAAACCAGTGACATATGACAGAGTGAAATAAATCAGTAAACTCTTACCCCAGTATCTTAGCACAATCATCATAGTATTTCATGGAGTTTTTCACAAAACTGAAACCATTCACATCACAGACATAGGACTGTCCGTTAGCACGTAGCAAATCAAAGCCACAGACTGTTTGCTGTTTTTAGGAATAAAAGTTCAGTAATTTATCACCTGCTTTAGGATTGCTTATTCTAAAGAAACTTTCTATTTTAACAGGGTATTCATCTGAAAACACGACACGTTCTGTACTTCGTACCTTTTGTCAGTTCCATGTTAGGTTACTCATTTCAGGCAAAATCTTCTAATTTTTAACTTTCTACCCCCGAATTGCTTTGACCCTTCCAGCACATCCCTAGCAGTATCAGTACTGCATGTCAAGTTCATATGTGCATAAACTTAAACCTTCAAGATTTACAGCATATGCAATGACGGCCCTTTCTGACAATGCCTTTCCCCTACACACAGTTATTAATGGTGGTAGGCAAGAAATTACAAAAACATTGAAAAAAGCATTTTTGTCAGAATTTGACAGCACAGTTTTGACATTGACACCATTAGTATGGGATACTAGAAGCTATTTCAACAGGTTATTTTTTAAGACCTCAAAGGCCACTTTTTTGATATTTTGAGGTTCATACCCCACAGGTTCTAGAATGCCATCATAGTTACACACAGGTAAGGAGACAGATTGAAAGCCTTTTAATAGAACAGCTGTAAGAGCCTGAATGAAGATTTGAATGAGGGAATCTTAAAACTATACAAAAGTGGAAACTATTAAACACTTCATAGGACTTAGTCGTATCAATACCAAGTGAACATTTAATCTAATTTTAATTGTGAAAATATTATGCATAGCGTAAACAGACTGTGGGTTAGCAAAACACAATAGCAACATGTGAATTCAGGAAACTAATGCAACATAAGCAACTCATCCACAACTTTTCAATATATTAAATGAAGAAGTTTTCTATATTGAGCAGAAAGTTGTGGAGGTTTAACTTTTCACCTTTCTAGGAGTTCTGCAGCAATTATCACTGCTGCTTCTGCGTCCTGAAATGTTGTGGAAGTTTCATGTAACCAGCAATTAATTAACACTAAACGTTTGATTAGATAGGAAAGTAATGAGCTTACCTTAAAGGCAAGGCATACTTTCCAAGCAATTAACTTCTCTCTTGCATTCAGGATGACTGGATACCTCACTTCTTTACCTTCACTATCTCGTTCTACTTTCCCATCCAGAGCTGGAGACTTCCTGGCTTCAGCATGAGCATAGTCGGGACCTACTGTGTACACCTGAATTGAAGAACACAAGCTCCTGACTCAGTGTGATTGAATTATTTTACACGTATGCATACATTTTGATAAATTTATCTCAAATGTGATGACAACATCAAAAGTTACTAGCTGCTTTCATCACTGAAAAGGTCACACTAAAGGATCTTCCTCAATGGCAATCTCTGCCTTCAGGTAACACTCTTTATTTACTCACGGCCTAGGATAAAACAAGAAAAATAGTCCTTGTAATAGTCAATGAATAAAAATTAATTTCTCAGTTGTAGTGGTATAGAAATAAAGAATAACGTTTTCCTCTCCAAAATATCTGCAGAAATTGGAGAACAAGTTAATTTGGTAATTGTTTCACTTTGCTGATTATGGAAATCTGGCTGCAGGACTAAGTGACTTTCCTCACTAAAAAAAATATTTTTATGTTTTCAACAGGACTAAAAAAACCAAAGATCTGTCCAATTTCTGAATGACAAGGCAGGAGGCTGAGAGAACCACCATGTCATATCTATACTGTAGTTCTCACTGAAAGGACTGGGGCATAGGCCAGAAGAGAGTTATCAACAGCTCTCAAAAATGGTATACTGTCTCTTCGATTAAAAACAAAACATTGATAAAAAAGTATTCAACTAAACCAGATGATTGCAAATAGTGCCAATTTAGTGAATTCAGGCAAGAGGGCAAGTTAAGTGAAACCACCTAATATAAAGCTGACAGTTTTGTTAAGAAAACTCATTGTTATCTGAGGTGCTAAAAGCCACAGCTGCTGCCACACTCCAGCTAGTCAAAGTACAGTTATACCCCGCCCTTCGTGAGGAAAGGGACAGGCGACGGCCCTCGCAAAACCCTAAACTCGCAAAGAACTGCAGGTCGTTAATATGCATGCAGGCCACGCCCATTGCCCCACCCCCGGAACTCCACAGGTCTCCGGGGACTTTTTTGTTTCTCCCCTCAGACTCTCTGAGCACAGGGAAGAAAAGGGAACCGTTTCTGAGCCCCCTCTGACTCGGGAGACCTCCGCCACCCTGAGAATCTGTCGGCCTCTCTGGGCCGCCGCGACGGTGTGCACACAGCCCAAACCCCAGCGCCGCTTCTCCCTCCCCCTCCCCCAGCGCTTGTGCCCGAGCAACCCAGCCCCGTGCGTCCCGGCGCGGGCTGCCAGTGCGGGGCTGCGCCAGACGGTTCAGCTGTGGTGCCGCACCCCGCTGGTCCCGTGCCCCGCTGGTCCCGCACCCTGCTGCCAGCGCGGGGTTCAGCTGCAGTCCCACGCACCGCTGGCAGCGTCCCGTGGGGTGGGGGGGTTCTGCTGCAGCAGCGGAGTGAGCATGTCCCGCTGGCCGCTGTGGCCAGCCCAGCCCCACTTTCCTGGGGCACTGCCCTTCCCCGCCTGTAGCCACGGAAACAGTAACACATGCCCGGGGGGGGGTCATTTCCCCAGCTGCGCTTAGAGTAACAGGGGACAGTGTGAGTCCTGGCCCCCTCCGTTGGGCTGGGCCAGCGCCGCCCAACGAGGAGCTCCGGCACCGCCCCTCGGTGGAACAGAGGCACTGAGCATGCATGAGCCACAAAATTTTGCAAATGGTGGAATCAAAACTGCGATAAATTCACATCGCAAATGTGTGGGGTTATAATGGAGAGGTCGCGATGCAGCGGGGATTAACTGTAGTTCCCACCTCTCAAGTCATTTGCATCTCTTCAAGTGGCAAGGAACTTCTCTGAAAGTTTGTAAAAGCTCTTACACAAACACAAATTAACACAAATTAACACAAATGAACCCATGGCAAAGTCCTGCACAAAGCAACCATCAGAAGAATACACCTCATTAAAATACAGCAACTTAAAGACCTGGATTTTTCTGACAACTGGAAAAGAGCGTTCCCCCTCATGGACCATTGAGTGATTCCAAGAGCTTGACTGCGATTGAAAAAAGGGTTCTTTGGCCCATGATTGGATTAGACCTCACTCTCTACACACTGGCTTTTTTGTCTCAATACAGTGGTCTCTTATGCATATTGTAAAACTTTTTGTTTCATGTGATAGGCTTTGTTTCATTTGATTCATGTATCATGAGATAGGCTTAAAATAGCCAGAATAAACACAAAGGGAAAGAAAGTGCAGTAACCCCTCGAATTTTGCAGGGGTCCAGGACTTCAAGAGTTCTGTGATAGCTGAACTCTACAAAGAGAAGTGGGTCATACATACGCGAATGAACCCCGCCCCCTCAGCCCTGGAACATGGGGGGGCATTCCTGGCACCTCCCCGCACCATGTGATGGGACAGGGGAGCAAAAGGAGTCTGCTCTGCCCCTCCCCAGAAGGGTGGGCAGGGACAGGGTAGCAGAGGGAAGTGTCGCCGCCCCTCTGCCCCATGCGGTAAGCCCATCCTGCCCCCTGGAGCAGCAGAGGCACTCAGCGCATGCGCAGCTGTCCCGTGCTCAAGTGACACAGAAAAGCCCTGCAAAGAATCGAGGGAAGTCTACGATGTCTTCATGGGGAAAATCCCATCAAGAATTGAAGCCACAAAATTTGAGCTGCAAAGAACTAAGAGATTACTGTAACATTCATACCCAGCTGGCTTAACACCTTCTTTGTTATTGCTCTGTTTTAGTATTCTCTTACGATACCTAATCTTTACATCAGTTAAGAAAATAACAGAAGAGTAAAAATTATTACAGATAAGGCTAATGACGGTTATTTTCATCAACTGAATGAAATTTTAGGAAAAGTAACTTTTGGTTATTAATTACAATACTAAGTTGGTAAAATCTATTTCAATTACAGATTTTTTTGTAACCTTCAACTTTCAGACAAAGTATCTAGGGGCATTTGTTAGCATGGGAAAGTAGATGCTGCTCTGGCACTAATAGAATGCAAAAAATATGTTTGGTAACAAGCCTCTAGCACTTGATTCTAACAATGCAAGCATACTTATTTACACTTTAAGTACTATGTTTAGCTAGAACACAGCTCTGTGTTTAGCTAGAATCAGAATTACGTTCTTTACTAATGGACTGTATTAAAACTGAATTAAAATAAATCCTTGACACAAAGATCTACTATCATCTTTAAAACTGGCAAGCTCTCTGAGCACTTGATTGTTCTAAATATACACAAGAATGAGCAGTTGTCATACCTTCACGTCAGTGCCATCTGTAGGCATGAATTCCTCATAAATATAGGAGCCTGTTTTTCTCACACTGCTTTCAGGGGAATAAACACTGCTTCTGCTGCCAATCTGAAAGATGTATTTTTCCATTAAAAATCTCATAGGCTACTGCTTGAGAAACTTTAAAACTCCTTAAATTAACACATTTGCAATGAGTAAACACTTCTTGTACCAAATGAAGCAAGGTTTCAATTGCTCCCAAAAGATCTTTGTAAGATTCTAAAAGTGCATTGAGACTGTGTACTTCTTTTACCTCTAAGAATCTGCAGTGGCTGACAATTTACTGCAAGAAGCAAAGGTCTGCATTGAATCTACATGTTCTCCTGAAATTAATTTCTCTGATCTGCCATTATTCCTATGCAGGCAGGACATGACAGAATTACTCAGCAATCCTGTTAAACATCTGCAGCTTATCAATAGCTTTAGTACCATTCCCTCACCTTTCGAAACAGCCTCTGGCTTCCACCCCCAGCAGATGTTGGATAATAAATGTAAACATTGTGGTCCTCAG
>WEKX01017862.1:68235-90508 GCA_013390025.1 Pitta sordida
CCTTATATTCTAGCTGTTCTCTGATGTCTGCAGGGTGTATGTCAGAATCATACTTTTCAGATGCATACTTGTACTGCTGGGGTGGACTTAATTTTCTTCACAGAATCTGGTATGGTGCTACGTTTTAAACTTGTGAACAAAACACAAGTCTGTATGTTTTTGTTAATTCTGAACAGCCCTTACACAGCCTCAAACCCTTTTATTTTTCATACTGTTCCCCCAAACAACACATTAAATGCTGGAGAAGAAATCAAACCCTTGAATAAATGAATGGTCTAGCCAGTGAAATTTCACCTTCCAACGTGTAAGTACGGTTCTCCAGTGGAAACAAGAGATGCTAATGGTTGATAGTTTAGCCATTTATACCTTGGGGATTGTTTGGATCACGGTTCAGAACTGCATAGCGAGGAAGTAAAATGCCTTCAGCTTTAAGAATACCATACACTTCTCTTCTAGAAGGAAAGAACAAATGTTGCACAGTGAGCCAGCAAATCCTGCTAATATTTGCATTTTACAGTCCACAAGTAAGGAAGGAGAAAAATAAACTCAGTTAAAAAAAAAAATCACACAGGGTTAAGATTACACATAAAACACTCATTAATATTTTAAAGGTCACTGATACAGCTGTACCTTCACAGTGATCTCTTCAACACTAACAAAAATGAAATTTGCAATGCCAGCCCTTTCCTGTTCTCTCCTCTCTGGCAGTGCAACAGCAGTTTGCATAGAACAGTTCTCTTGTTAAAGGAGGTTGTTAATATGAACAGTTGAAAAAGTTTATAGAGGACAGCAAGTGAAGGCATCCAAAATAGCAAGTCTGCTCACTGTTCAGGACAATTCAGTGTTTATGTATTCAGGTCTCTGTTGTTTTATTAATATTTGCTATGCATGACTGCAGCTCCAAAAGAAAATTCACTTTCAATAACCACACCAGTTTGAGAATGAACAATTTCTGGTAAGTATCTGCTTTACAGGAAAACATGCCTTTAGTAAGTCACATGAATATTCAACAATTACAGGAGCTTGTGCGGCTGCTACACGTATTTTCAGGGTTTAAACCTCTTTATTTGCTAGGCTTTAGAAAAATGTATCACCAAATTTCTAATTCAGTAAATCCTCCAACGTATCAATAAAAAAGCAGTAAGAGAGAAAATCACACCTAAAGACACATCCCAGGAAACTATGTATATACATATATTCCTTGTCATTGTATTTAGACTACTGTGCAATTATGGAATCACAGGACAGTTTGAACTGGAAGTGATGTTATAAATCATATAATTACGACTCCTTCAACACAGGCAGGGACAATACACTGGAACGTTTGCTACGCAGCAACAACAAATTCTGACAGTCTCTGACAGAAGTAGCTGAGTGTTACTTACCTGTCTTGTATGTGATACTGCATGTTCAAGTCATTGATTATGAATGGATTCCTGAGTTTTGCATAGGCAACTGCTTTGTCCAGTGGAAATCCTAAAATGTTTATAAGGCAAATAAATTAAAATCACAAGGCAACACCAGTAAATAGTTTGGAACTTTTGTATTCAAGCTTTAAAATACAACTGGAAATCTTCAGTGCAAGGGTGCTCCCTCAGGTATAGAAACACATAATACCTGGTCAAGACAATCATGAAACAATAACCTAATTTCAGTACAGTCTGCCAAAAGTCGTGGTCCTGCCTTCAATTCCCACCTGCTCATTCCACATGCCCTCCACTTCCACAAGGCCACAAGAAAGGCTTTTATTGCCTCCGCTTGAAAATGTGAATTTTAACTTCAGCTTGCTTATCTCTGGTTCACTGCCCAGCCCCACCTGAAAACTGTAGGTATTAGCAGAGGTACATGAATGCAGAGACCCAACACTCCCATTGAGAAAGCAGAATGCCTTCACAATTATCAGACCAAGTGTTAGGTCACCATTTCCACTGGCTCCACATGTATTTGCCAGCGGAATAGCTACTTTAATATCACGTCAGACAGGACTTTCTCAAGCAATGAAAATAGTATCATTTCAAAAGCCCGTGTTTTAAAACGTAATTGCATTATATTAAACAAGACAAGTTAATCACTTGTTAGAAAATCCAATGAAACAACAAGACGACAACCCCCCCAAAATAACCCTCAAATAGCTCAAATAATTTATATGCCCAACGTACTTATGGCGTTATTAGAAGATTTACCTTTAGAGTGAAAAGAAATGAGACAGTCACATAAAGGCCAGTTTTCTACTGGCTCATTCAGAATAACATCCTCTTCAAATATTACCACAGTTATGTATTTAAACATGGACAGGCGTTCCAGAATTTCTTTCATTGGTTTGGACTTTGATTTCTTAGCCATCGAACAAATCCCAACTGCGATTTGTCTTTCTGGTGGCTGAAAAGGAGGCAGGTAGGGAAGGGGAAAGTAATTAATATTAGTTTTTCTCAGAACACTACAGGGGTTTAGCAACACAATACTAGAGCAGACGTTTTCTGTTAAAATTCACATGCTACCTTTAATTTAGTATTTAATGAGGTAAATTGCTATCAGATAACAAAATGCAGCATGACAGCATTTTGAACTGCATCCTTGCAAAAAATTCCCCAAAAAAGAAACTGTTTGATAGCTCTACACTACTTGTTGTGAGTTTGGTATTGGGAAAAAACAGATATCATCAAAATCTAAGTCAGAAACATTAATCTGAAAAAAAATCATACTGACACGTTTCCCTAAATTTTCTTTTTAACCATTTGGTTTTTTTACAGCTACTTAATAGTCACAAGGCTTCTCACCACCTGATATTACAAGTGAATTATGAAAAGGAAAGCTAGTAAGCTAAAAATTACTATTTTAGATTTCTGAACTATTTACTGCGTAAACAGTCACACCTTTATTTAGTATACTCTATATTCACTTTCATGTTAAAACCCCAGTAATTTCATTCCCCCAGTGTCATTTCTAAAGGCAACAGCCAACCTGCCCCTGCATAAAGCAAGCAAATAAAAAAATCACAGAACAATCCTTTAATTCAACTTACTGCTTTTTTAAAACACAGCAAATTACCTTCCATTGCTAAAGCAGACTGACTAAACTGAGCTGTCTGAGCTGTTAATTATGCACAACTACTCCGCACTTCCAAGTTACTTTTAATCTTGGGAAATGCTTTGGCAGTAATGTCTTGCATTTAAATCCTTTAGACTTCCTTACAAACAGTGAAAATTTAGTCTGTTTCCTAAAGTGAAATGCTTCAGACTAAAAGAACAAACAAAAGGAGTTAAAAAATGATGACTGATGCACAGTAAAATTAAGAGTTTGTCTTAACCAAATTGGTAAGCATGGTGCTAAAACACAATTCAGAAAATGAGACAGACTTGATGAGGACAATAAACTAAGATATGACTTAGGATTAAGTTAGCTTGCACTCCCTATACAGCAAGGAAGAACGAAATAAAAAAATCAAAAGTTAACTGTGAAGCAATTGACAACACACGAAAGAAAAACTCTCAGTCATTTTTCACTACCAACTATCCAAATAAACAAAATGAAGGCTTATGCCATCAAGTTTATTCCCGAAACTCAAATCAAGTCTGCACAGCAGGCGCATCAACCTCAGTTGCCCTGAAACTCTGTATTAAAATCAATCACATCGAAGTTCAAGGTATACTTAATTTTGAAGTGTACTCATTTCCAAAGCATTATTGACAGATCATTATCTGAATACGAACAATTTCTCAATTTAAAACATCATTTCAGTATTAAAAGTATGTGAACTAATGCCATTTCAATGAAAACCACTAGAGAACACACAGAATAGTGTACAGTACATACAGAATCATATTCTTCCTCCTCTTCATCCCCATGATCATAGAAGTGTTCGTAATCTGTCGATCTGGCTGAATCCAATAATCCCTCTCCATCTTCTCCACCCACGAAGAATCGAGGAGGATCATTCTCTGTAGCGTTAACAGACATGGTTCCCGGATCTGTGGAGACCTACGTGGAAGCTGCAGCCACTGTGGCACCTGGGATACTGGGCATGTTTCCCACTGACTCGGGAACGCCAAAGTCCCCTGCTCTTTGATGATGCTTGTGTGGCGTTGCCACTGAGTTCACATTGTCCACCAGACTCTAGTTAACTGGTATCACCTGCTCATTGTGAGCTGGAGCTGCTGCTTCAAGAAACCCACAATACGCTGCTGCTTCCCTGAGACGATTAGCTTTTTAACCTAAAAGAAATACATAAACAAACAAAAGAAAAGGTTCACTTGATAACGGGGCATAAAATAAACCCTTCTCATCCAGAAGAAGGGTTTGGGCATCTACATACCTCTGAGCAAAGCTTCAGGAACAAAACAGTGCACACTACAGACAGGCTGCACTTTTACAGGTATGTTTAGAGCAGGAAAATAATTTTGAAATTTTTATCAAACTACTGATGCAGAGACTTTAAAAATAGACAATATAACTCACAGAAGGAGAAAAAAATGGCAAATGGATTTTTTTTATAATGCAAGAAAGGTAAGCTGCAGAGTATATTATTTATGTGATAAATAAACCAAAAATATTCTCCAATATTTGCAATATTTAACTCTCTATCCCTGTCGTCAGATGTTTTTTCCACAAAAGTTTTTCTGATCCAACGACAACAGCAAAACCACAAAAGTGACAACTATAAAGCCATCATTAGAACTACGTATTCTTAAACAGAAACTTAGCCTTTAAAAAACGGAGTGAATCTTCTTGTGAAGGTAAAACGTATATGACAGCTTGATGTTTGCTGATTTCCAACAAATCACTGCCTTACTTTCACACTGAAAAATTAATAATTAGAGACGTACACCAGCACTGCCTTCTGTCAAAAGTACTTCTAACTGCTAATGTAACAGTAAAGCAAACACATATTTAGCCTATCATGTGAAAATAATATTGGCAAAATCATTTGTACACAGAAACAGACTCAAGAGTTCAGACATCTGTTGTTTTAACTAGGTAACTGTTGCTATAAGCTGTACATGGCTTTACAACATTAATTATACTGCAGCCCTACTACTTAGAGAATTAACAAGCAGTTACTTGTTTAGAGAAGCTTGTCTGATCCAGTGGGTTAGTTTAAGTTGTTTATTAGTCAGATCATTACGCAAGAGCCACTCAACAATGATGTCTCAGCAGAACTGAATTTGTCTTTAAATATCGGTCAAAATGACTTTTGGCTGTCCTATGAACTAAGTGAAGCAATAGTAAATTCCTAGTGGTGACCAACCATTCAGCTTGCTGTGAAAGGGGGCGGTAAACAAAGCAAAAGTTGCCCAGAAAGAATCAGTCCTAATTCAGAGGTTAAGCATTGGCCAACAATAAAGATGTTTCAGACTCAGAAGCTGAAACTGAGTTTTGAACATAAGGAACCTGGACTGGTGACAGAGGATTAAAAAGATTTATTTCTTAAACTTCTCCCTCAGCTCTGCTAAGGAAAAATTACTTTGCCTTAGAATGTGAAACTGCAGCTGTTTGCCCTTCAAGCAATAAGAAAAAAATGAAATTTCAAACACACATCTGGCTCCCACAAGAATCAGAAATCGGGTGTTGAGGTAAATCAATCCTGTTCATGGCAGGGTGAAGAAAGAGAGCTTTGTGAATCCTATTTCTAGTAAGCTTCAGAAAGGCAAAGGTTATTGCCAACATGTACTGGCAACCGAAACAGAATTTNCCCCCCCCCCCCCCCCAAACCCTGGTCAAGCTGAAAAAGAAGTTTAACAGTTCCTCTTATATCGGCTTCCCTCTCACTGTCCAAATTCTGCACATTGGAAAACATTTTCAAAACCTGGTTTCCTCATAAAGAACAACAATCAACTGAAGCAGGTAAGCAGGAGGTCTTTAAAAAAAGAGCTTTTTAAGCTTTACTTTGCCGACCTATTCCTGTTGTGCATGTTGTGAGAGCAGCAGAAGTTGTGAGGGTTTTGTGCAGTTAATAATTATATATTTCATGGGAATCTCTGGTGCTCCCCAAGTCCCTCTAATCCAAAAGAATTACACTTTTCAAAGCAAGTAGAAACTATACAAATACGTATGGAACGGAAAGCGCAACGTGTATGTCTACAAATGATAAAAAGATACAACCCGACAAGCCTAATTCCCTAATAAACCTACCCAGTACCTTCTCATTCAACAACCTGGGGAGTGTTTGTGTTACTGGCAGCAAGGACACTTGTGAGTGGAGCTTTACTTGTGGAAAAGAGACTTTTAACAGCCACACACTCTGGCCATCCTGAGCGAACTATTTCCTGCAAGATTAATGTTGTTCACCCACTTGAAGGCAGAAGAATAACTGGACTGCCACTCTATGCTACTGTCACAAGGCCCCCAGGTACCCACAGAGTTTGCAAAAATAACACCAAAGTCAAAGGATCAAGGCTTGTAAGGTCCTGCACGAACCCACACAAACTGGCGCTACTGTTTGAGATAGGAACTATCTCCCTGACAGCAGATGTAAGCTACTGTCATTGGCACAAATTTGTGCCAGGATATATATAATAAGTCATCTATTTTTAAAAAAATCAATGCTTTCGGAGGTGGGAATTAAAATCCTTTCCCTCCAAATGCTACAGTAAAAATTGAGATACACCCCTCTTTCCTGTGGTGTGTGAAATAAAAAGAAACCAGGAAAAGATAAGAGCAAAGAGAAATACTGGAGCAACTAAGCGACTGCAACTACAGTGAACAACTTACACAAGCCTCCCCAAACCCATCAGAAGTGACACTGGCATCAGAAGTGCACTGAGACTGAGAAGAAATATTAAATGGCTGAGCACGTAGATGGAGCTGTCTTCCTGCTTCAGAAATTCTGTCAGTGCTGATGGGTGACGCTTCTAGTACATGCTGCAGAATTCCATCTTGTTGCCCCTGGAACAGGGAAGCCTTGTTTTTCTGTATTAAGAAAGAGCAGCAGCAGCACCAATTAGGTCAGATCTTCTGGTACTTGGTACATGAGCCTCAGCAGACAGTGGAGCAGGAAGATCAGGTGCCCGCCCCAACCATGAAAGACTGCAATGTAAGCAAGACAAACCCCAAAGCTTTGTTTTGGAATTTACACTGACCCATTTCCAAAAAGAAACAAGAACACCCAGGCAACAATCTCCCACTTTGTAATGACCTCTCCCAGGTAAAATTAACTAGACTTTGTCCTCTTCAAACTTTATACACAGCTTCCCTTTTTACAGATTTAAAAATCTTCACTATTTTTGAGAAATGTGGTGCTGTTCCTTGAAACCACTTTCAGTTCAATGTACGGACTGGTCACGACATGATACATCTTAAAAACACTCCAAGTTCAGTGTTCACTCCAGAAGTGCATGACAGACTTCTCTCCTGACAGAACATTTCTCCATTTCCCCAAGAATATTCCAAAGGAATTCCACAAGAATATTCTGAAAGAATAAGCCAGAACATAGTCCTCTCTAAACATTAACAGATACACTCAAGTTTTTCTGTCCCCATTCCACATGGTTCAGCAGCTCAGGAATCTGGCCCTGGTGTTTCCCATATTTACTTAGACCACAAAGATTAGCATTCCAGTAACTATCAGCAACAAATCAGCTCAACACACTTTGAACACGAATAAAAATACATACAACCCCTGTACAAACAGAAGTATTTCACCAGGTTTTCTTCCGTGTCTCTACAGCTATCAGAAGAACAAATACAGTCGGCCCTCTTGCACTTCGTGTGCCCCATAGTGCGGCTTCAGATCTTAGTGGCATGTTTTAGCGATGAAGGAGGCCCCTTTTCGCAACTGCACATGCGTGACCTGGCACACATGAATATTCAATTAGGCACTCATGAATATGCAAATCAACCCACATAGTTGTGGCGGCAGCAGCCGCTTCCCCCTCCAGCACGGAGCCGCTCCCCCGGACCCGCCACCATGCAGTTATGAAAGACTTACATACTCTCAAGGGTCCAGAACTTTCTTGAGTGACTCTCCAAGCCATACTCGTTTACCTCGAGTATGGAGAGACCAAGTCTACCCAACCCAAGAGACACCTGGACAGCAGGGTGGGCAGCTCCCTGCACCAGTGTCCCTNTGGCATGACCTAGATATTAGGGTAGTGTGTTATAGGTAGGATGGGTGTTGATAGCTGGATGACAATAGGTTAGGTAACAGGTGAAAGGTTGGACTTAATGATCTCTATGGCCTTTTTGAACCTTACTAATTCTGTGATTCTGTGATACACAGCAACACAGTGCCAAAAGAGCGCCATGGGGCCACGTGAGGGTGCGGGGCAAATTTGCAAATTAATGAGGTGCCATTCAATGCGGAAGTAGGGCTTTGCGGAACCGGATTAAGACTGCAGGTCCATGATATAGGAGACCTGACTGTATACGCTGCCTCCACTGCACATTAATGGAAACTAATGGAACAAAACTAGGGCAAAAATGCTTCTCATCTGTTTTTTCAAGAAAAATTGCAGCACATCATGCATTAAATACGTAGCTAGAAAACATTTCTAACTCAACAACCGCTCAGGAAAACAACTTTTCAGAATGCGATTATATCATAACAACTACAGAACACTTAGTGGCATTTACATTGTGGAATTTAATAAATAAGCAACTGTACAAGAAATGTACATGGTTCTCATCTGCTACATGATTCTGTACATATATATACATAACAGTAAGAAAACAGAAACCACTCCCTTGCACCCTACCCCAATTTTGCCCCTTTTAAGTTTTCACTTTTTACTGTAGTAGGCACTTCTCAACTGCAGCCCTTCCCAGCTTCTTCCAATTTATATTAAGCAGTTAAAATCCAAATAATGTTAGTAGCAATTTTTCAAGTGAGTTGAAAAGAAGTTTTCAATATCTTCCTACTAGAACTACTAGAGCTAACATTTTCACTAACGGTACGTTTGACAGCAAAAACGTTTGCCTCACTCCTGCTGAGGTGTTTCATCTGATTTAAAATTCCAATTCTGCAACATGATTTATGGTGTAACAAAACAGCCAGTTTGTTGGGTTGCTCCTGAAGCAGGAAGTATGGTGAGGGCACAAGGGGGAAGCAGGAGGCAGACAGGAAAAAAGAACCTGTGGAGTCTTATGGCGAGTGGCACCAACTGCAACCCCAGGCGCTCTCTGTGGACATGTAACACCTTTCCACTGTTTTTTCAAAGAAACTTCCTAATATGTTCTCCAAACTTAAATGTGAGACTTTAGAAGCACTAATAAGAGCCCACATTCGAGAACAGCATTTCTTGAGGTCTGACAGATGACCAGGAAGAGAGAGGAGACAGGACAGTCAAAAGGCAGAAAAAGAGGTAAAGTATGACAAGACAGAGAGACTGCTGAGGACAACGCTGTGAGCAAACCACATGTGACTTGTTTACTGCTGTATCTTACACAGCAATAAATTTCTCGAAATTTAAAACTGGGGAGAATTTAAACACAAAACGTCTGCCATGTCATGTAGTCAATAACAAAAAAATTAACATTTACACACAGATGTTGTCCTGTTCTGACTATCACACGTCCTGTGAAATGCTGAAGTCAGCCCATTACTGAGATAAGACTAAAAAAAATACATTGAGAAGCCCTATCTCAATATCCTTGAACTCCAAAGACAACTGTTACAGTTACAGCCTGATGATACTTCAGCAGTACAAACACCCCTAAACCCAACAAAAATACCACAAACAAACAAAAAAAATCAAACAATAATCACAGAAAACACAAAGGGATATAAAGGTTTCCAATAATTACCGGAATTTATGAGGTCCAGATACACAACATGAAACTGAGAAAAGCCTTCAGCTAGCTCTCTCTTACCAAACACAAACTTCAACAGCTTTAAGAAGTTTGTCACCACCTTTTGTAACTCAGCTCTGCTCAGCAACATCAAGGAAGAAAACGCACTGACGAACAACAGACAAGACATAAGCTAAAAAAAGGTAACAAAGGGAAAAGATACATTTTAAATACTACATCACAGCGCATTACAGGAAGCAGGTTGCCCGCTATGATCTTGCATCAAACAAACATCAAGTTTCCCATGCTGGGGCAGCTACACGTGTCCTAAGGGAATATGCACCCCACAGAAAGTCTGTGCTGGAGCATCAGGTGAGGACACACGGACAGGAATGATGTTCCCAGCTGGAGCCCTGTTTTACACAGAAGACGGTATTCGGTCCAAAGTGGTTCTTTATGGACAAATAAATGTGCATGTTAGAAAAGTTATGTAAAAAAATGTGTCACTGTATTGTAAAGAATAACGGAATGGTTTGTGTTGGAAAGGGCCTCAAAGATCATCTCGTTCCAACCTCTGTGCTGCGGGCAGGGAACCTTCCACATGAACAGGTTGCTCAGGACCCATTCAGCCTGGCCTTGGACACTTCCAGGGATGGGGCATCCACAACTTCTCTGTGTAACCTGTGCCAGCATGTCACCATCCTTTCAGTACAGAATTAATTCCTAGTTTCTAATTTAAGTCTTTCCTTCTTCAGTTTAAAGTCATTCCCCCTTGTCCTACCACTACAGGCCTTTATAAAAAGTCCCCCTCCAGCTTCGTTCTCCTTCTTTAGGTATTGAGGGGTGCTCCAAGGTCTTCTTGGAGCCTCCTTGTCTCCAAGCTGAACAGTGCCAACTCTCACAGCCTGTCTACACAGCAGAGGTGTTCCAGCCTTCGAAGCCTCTGGATCTGCTCCCACAGATCCATATGCTTCTTATGCTGGAGGCCCCGGGGCTGGATACGGCACTCCACGTTGCATCTCACCAGAGCAGACGGGGACAATTCCCTCCTCTGTCCCGCCACCCATGGTGACTTTGATTCAGCACAGGACACAGCTGTCCTTCTGGGCCGCACGTGCACATGGATGGCTCATGTTGACCTTCTTGTCCACTGACACCACCCAAGTCCTTCTCCGCCAGGCTGCTCTCAGTCCATTCTCTGCCCAGCCTGTAGCTGTGCTTGGGATTGCTCCACGATTCAGGACCTCGCACTCGGCCTTCCTGAACTTCATGAGGCTTGCATGTGCCCACTCCTAAAGCCTGTCCAGGTCCCTCTGGATGACATCCCTTCCCTCCAGCCCAGCGCTATCAGCAAACCTGCTGAGGGTGCACTGATCCCACTGCCCATGTCATCAACAAAGACATTAAACAGTTCCAATACTGACCCCTGAGGATGCTGCTCTGCCCTGGCCTCCACCTGGACATCGAGTTGTTGACTCAACACCTTGAGTGTGACCATCCAGCCAATTCCTTATCCACTGAGCCAAATTCACAACTCTCCAGTTTAGAGACAAGGATGTTGTGCAGATACCAGTGCAGGCAGATGATGTCAGCTGCAGTTCCCTTGTGCTGTAACCCTGTCACAGAAGGCCTCCACATTTGTCAAGCATGATTTGCCCTCAGTGAAATCACGCTGGTTCTCACAAAGCACCTCCTTACCTCCTGAGTGTCCCAGGAGGATCTGCTCCATGATCTTGCTCAGTCGGCACCCACAGTGTGCCAAATGTGTTTCCTGGGAAAGAAAAGACTACTGCCCTGTCACTCACACTCTGTTTTCAGCAGTCAGAGAAATACACCGGTGCGTTTACCCACACTCTTTTCAGCCTGGTACCTAGTGAGGACATACTTCTAATAAACAGAAAACAGGGACTTGAAACCACTGCAACAGGAGGGAACAGAAACAATATCTGTCCTGTTCCAGTCAACTGTTTTAACCATTAGGCTTCCATAATGCAACTTCACTTTCCACATACACTCTTACTTGTTTCTGGTTTGATTTTTTTTTTTAAGTGGCTTATAAATTACTTTTTACAGGAAAAGGCTTGCTGCTCTGCATTCCAAGCAGAAGACAGGTACCTAATGTGCCAAAACTTACCGGTGAGACACTTTCAAGCATCTTCTCTCAAGCACCAGGAATCCAGAGATACCTACCTTACTGGCATACAATTCGGGCCAGTGGTAACCACGGGTTCACTTAACGTCTCTTGAAATTCTGTGTAGTTAGAACAACTAACCAGCTGCAGTAGCCCAAACCTTCTCCTAGGGGGCTTAACTACTTCCCAAGAACTTTGCCACACAAATGTTTGTGCCTAAAGTAAGACTTCAGTCTGACCCTATTGCAGTAGCTCAGGGGACAGAGTTGTACCCTGTCATGTGAGGCAAAATCCTGCCTAGTAAATATCACTCCCTTACCTTCAAGATAGAAAGGCTGTATTTTTATTTCTGTAACCTGTCAAACTACTACAGACTGACACCTGGCATGTGTTACAAGTGTCTCCTGCACAATCACAGAACAGATAACCTTCACACTCGTTAACCTCCAAGCTCCTTTCTAAATCAAACCCTGTCAAACACATCACACAAAGGCACTGATATTTGTGTCAGCTCTGAATGCTTCAGGAAAGGCTAGCTTCCAAACTTTTAGCGATCCCACTCAAAGATCCCAAAACAGCTTCTCCAGATTCTCACAAAGAACTTCACTCTGCAGAGGTGAGATGGAATTCTTGCAACAAAAAAAATCTCTACCAAACTTCACAGGGCTCAGCCTCTGGAGGCCTGGTCTGTTCTAACCACAGGTGCCAGAGGGGAGAAATGTTCTTCCACAGAAAGAACCAGTCAGCCAAGACAAGACAAGCAGTACAAAAATCCCTATTTCTCACATATTGAGCCGTAAGAGGCATATTACATCACTGTACGCCACAAAACCCCCCAAGTTTTATATAGCAAGAATAGTTTTTGTTACTGGTTCACACGGAATCACACAGAATATTCTGAGTTGGAAGGGACCCACAAGGATCATCGAGTCCAACTCTTAACACTGTCTCCCTGGCTGGAATTGAATCCGGGTCTCCCACACGCCAGGTGGGGACGCTTACCACCGTACTAAAGTGGATTTCTGTATTTTTTTGTATCGAAACTTATTCACCAGGAAAAAAAGAAGGATTCGAGCGGAATTATGATTCTGCAGGGGGATGGGGGGAAATGTTTGGCCTGTTATTGAAGCAGAAAAGATGGAAACACAACAGGCTGAACAGACAAAGGGAAAAAGGGCCTTAGAAAGAAAGACACAACGCAGGAACACAGTGAAGTGCGGAGGAGACAGAAATGGCTCGGATGAGAAAGGAAACCACTTACTGGCTGTGGCTGCGACGCCCAGCAGCCTTCCTGCTCCTGTGAGAAGACAGGTCAGCTACAGTCACCCACCGACAACAGGGCTGCCCTCCGAAACACCAGCGCCTCCAACGCTCACCAGGGCTGCACTGAGCACTCCCAGGACAACACCACGAGAACAAAGAGAGATGCCACACGCCCCATTCACCTCTCACACCTCTGCTCTTCCCAGGTCGTTTTCCAGTCGCGACACGCAACCAAAGCTCAGCTCAGGGGCCGCTGCGCCTCCCCCCGCCCCCAGGGGCGATGCCCCGTGCCCACAGGTAACCCCGCACCGAATCCATCGCCGCCCCTCGGGATATGTCGGGACACACCCCGCCCGCCGCCCCGCGTCCCTCTGCACCACAGGGCTTCGCCTCACGCCCCGACAGCCCCGCACGTAGTTCTGTGGGCGTGACAGGGCGAGGCAGGGTGGCTGCAAAGAGCGGGTCTAGGCTGGATATTGGGAAGAAATTGTGCACTGTGAGGATGGTGAGGCGCTGGAGCAGGTTGCCCGGAGATGCTGTGGATGCCCCATCTGGGTGGGGCTCTGAGCAGCCTGACCTGGTGGAAGTGTCCCTGCCCATGGCAGGGGCTGGGAATGAGACGGTCTTTGAGGTCCCTACCAACCCAAACCATTCTAGGATTCAGGGCTTCATGGGAAACTCCTGCTTCTGACAGGAATTTGCAGGCAGAATTAGGGGAGCTGTTTGGAAGGCAGGCTAAAACGATAATTTTGCAAGTAAGGAATGTGACTGTGGGACAGATTTGGCATGAAAGGCTAAAATAGCCAAGTGACAGCAGGTGTGACTCTTTTGGCTAAGACACTAAAAGGAAAAAGGGCTCCGGTTATATGGAAGTTTCATTCTCCTTGCCAAAATACTTCCCTTGACTGTAAGACAATGTATTCCTTTCTGGCTTCAAACGTTGTAGAAACTGAGTCCCGACCTTACGTCTTCGATTTTTAGACTGTGTTGGCAGACACAGCGTATGAATTACTTGAATAGATGACAAATCCAGAAGATTTTGTAATTCCTTATTTTCAGTTTGTTTGTTTTTGAGACTAGGCTAAATTAGTTGTTGGAGGAAAAGTTTTGTAGGGACACAAGAAACAACATCCAGGAGGGAAGCTTGTGTAACGTTGTCCTCTGGGGCAGCCATCCGGCAGACTATGGAAGCACTGAAGAGTCTCCTGAATCAGGATCTTACTAAATCGATGCATGTGGATGCTACATAATGCATTTGTTCATCGTTGATTTCCCTGAGCTCTTCCAATCAGCTGAAACACAAACTGCTACTGTAGGAAGGAGGTCTCTGTGTAGCTGAAGTATCTGCCCAGATGTACCTCGTTGCTCGTTCTGTTAAAATCAGTAACTTTGTGCTAAATGGAGAATACTCACTGTTTCAGGCAAGAGTTTCAAAAGAGCAGGAAGAGTAAAGATTGTTCTGTGGCATCTTTTCTTTCCACCCGTGAAAGTCTGTGTCAAGCTGAACCAGTCCAACATCCCTGTGGTTCAGTGACAGGTCACACCTGGCTAGTTTGGATTTCAGGCCGTGCACAGGTAACTTAAGTGCAGGACTGGCCTTCAGGAAAGCCCTGACTGAAACCTGAATCTGTGCTCCTGTCAGCTGGGATGTTTCGATTGCCCCTCACCAGTGCTCTTTTACTGACAGAAATACCAGTTAATTGACTTCTTTTAAACAACAGAAACATGAATTTATCATATGGCAGCTTCACCTTCCTTTATGCTGTGACTTATCCAGTTTACCATCTCAGTGAGTTAGTTTAGGTTGTGCTATAAGATGTAAGTTTACAGGAAACTTCTGTGTTCTGGCTCCTTTCATTTCCTGTTCTGAAGGAATAGGAACCCTCTTTCCTCACAGGCAGGATCGTGGTGGCAAAAAGCGCCTCTGTGTTAGTTCTCTCAGGTATGAAAGTTTTATTTAAAACACTGATGCTGTAAGACAAGTGACTTGGCTGGTTTTGAAAGCCAGCTCTGAAAATGAATTATTCAGTGGGGCAAAGGTCTTGTCAGTTTTGAATGTGAAGTTCCTGGCATGCATTTGCCATTGATAACACAGCCGTGTTTAGCCCAGCTCTACATGCGGAATGTGTTATTCTATAAATAATATGTGGCATTTTACTTTCGGGGAAAAATGGAGTAAGTAGAAGCAGGCATAATCACTCTTGATAGCTCTTTGCCTCCTTCCCAGCACCAGTGTAGTGAAGGTGCGTGAATCACAGAATCACAGAATCACAGAATCAGTAAGGTTGGAAAAGACCATAGAGATCATCAGGTCCAACCTATCACCTATTACCTAACCTAGCCAAGTGAGAGTCTGTGAATTGAAAAACAGACATCTTGTTTTACACAATTCACTTTCCAACGGCATTGCTGCATAGTGAGATCACGTGCGTTCCAGAGGGACTGGATACTGTCACTTCCCCACAGTTATGTGCCACCTATCAGGTATAGCAGACAAATTAGTTACTCTTTTTAGCAGGCTATGCGCTGTCACAGTCCAGCATTGGGATACTGGCAGGGTAAGGGAGAAATTGGCTCAGTGATGTGGATAACCATCACTTGCTATAACATAATGACCTGGCAGACCCCAAGCCTGAACCTGCTGCTGTAGACATGGATGAGAGCAGAATCAAACTGCTGCTTCACCTACATGTTCGTTGCTGCTGGAACAGATTTGGGGGCGGGGGGAAGGAAATTCACTGAAATGATATCAAGCCTGCATTAATAATTCTGCCTGTGAATATTTCTGATTTTCGTTGTTTGCCAATTTGATGCTATTCTTGTTATACCCAAACATTTCCTGTGTCAATTACCCATTTTATTAATGACATTTTAGCTTATTAATGTAATCAAGGAAGTCAGCCCATGTCAAGCCATGCATACAGAGTCCGATTTGGAATTTCAGAATCTAATTTTCAGGTGAACTAATGAACAAAATATTTCCTATCAGTTTCTGTTTTGGAAGTTGGTATTTTTTTTCTATTTGTCTGTGTGGAGTTTTTTTTAAACTAAGATTTTTTGTGGACATGTCCCATCTCCAGCACTCCTGCATTTGTGGACTATCCATATGTTTAAGAATGAGAAGAACACTTTTTTACTCTCTGATCCTGTATAGTAGGACGTAGAGGTCCCCAGTGTGGGGAAATATTAAATTCTATTTTGACAGAAACAATTCTGTTTAGAACAAAATCAGTGTTTCAAGCGATGTTCCTTATTGCTTAAGTTGATGGCTTGAGAGTATCAAGGGCAGTGCAGTGAATGGCGTCACATCCTGTTAGAAGCCACATGACCATGGTGCCTCTGAGCTACAAAGAAATCAGTAAAAACTGAAGAAGTGGTCCTCTGACAGTTGCTCCATTTGGTAAATTCTGTGCGCTTTGTTCAGGTTGGAAATGGTTCGTAGTGGAAAAAGTGGTGGGCTCCACCTGAAGCAGATTGCATACTACAAGAGGACAGGGGAGTATCACCCCACAACATTATCAAGTGAAAGAAGTGGAATCAGGAGAGCAGCCAAAAAATTTGTTTTCAAAGGTAAAGATTTTTCTCTCAAATTACTCAGAAAATAGATATTTAGGTGAAGATTTTCTGATACAGGGCAAAAAAAAAGAGGTGGGATCTTGCGCTGCAGCATTCTGTGATTTTGTTGTATGTTCTCTGTGAAACAATTGCTCCTCATGTCCCTGGTTAGTATATAACAGGAAGGAATAAATATATATAAAATATATGGAATATATATATATATGACATATTTATATATAAAATATATAATAGGAATGGAAGGTTGATCTGCTTTAGTCCATTCCAGTGTATCTGACTAAAAGCCAAACCTTGTCGTACATGCTGCAGAAATATGTAGCCTTTGCAATCCATAGTGCAGTGGATTACAGAAAGGGAAATCCAGACCTGCAGCTGTAGGCAAGGAATGCTGCATCTGGTCTGGAGGATGCTGTGTATGGTAGGGCAGAAGTGCAAGGATGACTTTGCCATCAGTCACCTAAGAGCTTCCTGGTCCTTCCCAGTTTATTGAGGCCCTGTGTGGAGATATGTGACCCTTTGTAGTCTGCTGTGCTCTCTGCATCCCAAGAAACCTACCAGTTTTATGTAGGGAGAAGGCAGGGAGGAGGTAAAGCTGCGACTCACAGTGTTACCTTGCTGCCAGGCACACAACTTCTCAAAGCCTCAACACTCCTACATCCCCTTTCCACCCTTGCTTGTCAGTCAGACTTCTTCTGGGAGTTTTGTTGGCATTCTGACTTGTCATTGTAACTCTAGATTAATAAACACAGGAGAACTAATGGCTTTTTGGAGAAAATAATTAAAGTATTTTTAAACCAAAATGTGCATTTACACTGAAGTGAGTGGAAGTTATTGAAATAAATTCTTTTCTGAATCATACTCAGTAGTTTAGTAAACTAAACAAAAGACAAGCAAGCATCTGTGTATAATTTGCTGATCCTTTTTTCTTTCAGAAAATAAATTGTTCTATGTTGGGAAGGACAGAAAACAAATGCGCCTGGTAATTGTTTCAGATGAAGAGAAGAAAAAGGTGCTGGAGAAATGCCATGAAAATGCTGCTGGTGCTCATCATGGCATATCAAGGACACTGACTCTAGTGGAGTCTAATTACTATTGGACTTCTGTAACAAATGATGTCAAGCAGTGGGTATGGTCTCATAGCTTCAGGATCATTTTTTATGTTGTCTCTTACAAATATTTTGTAAGGATGCACTGTACCATCCCAAGGATATGTAGCCAGAGTAGCTGCTGGCAGATAAGAATAAGAAAATGCTGTCTCTGCCTTACAGTTAGGTGTGTTCAGGAAATGGTTAAATAAATCACTGCTTGGGAAGATTCCTTCTCCTCCTTAACCCAAAGAGGCGTGGACATGATCCCCTGACAGAGTTTGACCCTTCAGGGAACTCTGTATAAAAGCTCTTTAAGGCCAAATTATTGTTGCTATCATCTTGCAGCATCTCCTGGATACTTTGGGTTCAAGTAACATGAACTGAAAATGCCTCTTTCCTTTCAAGTCAGATTGGACAAAGGGACTCTTTTTTTAGATAAAGCACATCCATGTTATGCATGGAAGATTATGGAGACTGCCAGTGTTTTTCAGCCTCAGCAAATGTGGATGAATAAAAAGGGGAATGATTGGGTCTTGCTTTCAATCTCAGTTGCTTTCTGCTTCCTTTAGTATTTATAGAGGTTAATGGATTTCAAAATTTATGGACTTGAAAGAGAACAGTGCCTTCATAATGGAGAGAGTTCAGCTGTGAGCTCCTGCACATGTCCTTCTCCTGGCCTTCACTATTGTTTGGTTTTATTTTGGTTTTATGCTGAGGCTGAAAAATCTAAGAGCAAAAAATTGTAAGAAAGGTGATAAAATGAATTTGTTTTGCGTTGCCTGGTCTGACCTAATTTGCAGAGGAATAGTGGGGATCTATGATTCTGATGATTGCCTTAAACCTTTACTTCTTATTGATAACATCTGCCCTGATGTTTTCTCTAGGTGTATGCTTGCCAGCATTGCCAGATGGCAAAGAACCCAACAACTACAGTGCCCAAAACACACCCTGTCAAAGCAGAGGACCCATGGACAGCAGTCACTATAGAGCTAATGGGACCTTTTAATGTTACCAACAGGAGTCACAAATACATCATATTTATGACAGATTTGTTTACAAGATGGACTGTTATCATACCACTGCATGACATTTCAGCAGCTGAAATTGCTAAGGCAATCATAAATGTATTTTTCTTATATGGGCCACCTCAAAAAATGCCTATTGATCAAGGGAAGGAGCTGGTTTATCAGGTTAGTATTTACATGGCTGCTTAATATGTTTTTTTCCCAAGAAAAAATACTTCCCCCTCTACATTAGATTTGAATTTTATGTCATTCTTGAGAAAGGCTTCAGTTTTTTTTTTTCCTTGACTGAAAAAGTAAAAAAGGATCGGTGCACATAGGAAATGACAAACCGATTATTTGCAATTGTAACATTTCCCAGGGCTTTATTCTTTGGATAATGAATAAAGCAAAATTACTTCCTGGCAGTCACAGTGCAGATTTTGTCACTCATTTGAACCGGCCTAAGTTTTCACACTCCAGTGTGCTGTATTTCATCCATCCACATTGTCCAGTATAGCAATAGCTACAGTGATTATGAAGAACTTATAACACTTTGGTGCTCTTAGAGATGATGAAATCATCAGATTGTGATACAGAGAAAAGGACAGATTAAGTGGCAGAAATGTAGTTATAAATCCTCAGTTACTGTCTCCTAAACCTTACTTACCCCTTCGGCTTTGACTCTCAACCCTGGAGTGTTTGATGTCAATACGTAAGACTTTTGTCTGTCACCATCATATCAACAAAACGAGGGGAAAACAGTTTCTTTACTTGAAAATGGATAAAGAAGTGAGAAAATATTCACTAACTGTGTTCTTTTCTTTTGAAGATAAATGAAGAACTGTTTGCACTGTTTGGATTGAAACAAATTGTGTTGTCTTGTCCTCAGACAGATGATGTAAATGAAAGAATGTCCAAGACAATCAAAGCTTTCCTTAACAAGTACTGCATTGACCATCCAAATGATTGGGATGAACATTTGTCTGCTATTGCATATGCTTTCAATTTGACAAATTTGGTATGTGAAGGATCTTCCTCTTTTGACTGAAGTCCCCCAAAATGTCTGCAAAGCTGTATGCTAAATTTGTTTGGTTTTGGTCCCCATTTAAATAGGAGCCAGACCAAAACACCCCTTATTTCCAAATGTTTAACCGTAACCCGAACGTTACTGAGACAATGAATATGTGTGCGGAAGGAGAATGCAGTATGTTTGCCAAAATATTTGAAGCAACTAAAAAAGTTGGTGAAGTACTGGAAGAGGAGAAAACCTCTGATTGCCAGGTAAATGTTACGTATTCAAATTTTACTAATAAGACGACTGAGGATGAAAAAGGGGGAAAGGCCCGAAGCAAAAGGTATAGTTAACCTTTTATAACAACGTGGGGGCTTTGTGGTGGTTTTTATTTTGTTTTCCTTCCCTTGTGATTCCTAGATTTCAGGGTAACAAATGTATTTTGAGGGAGTAACCTTAAAAGACACCTATCATCAAAAGTTTACCATTTCTGATGTAGACGGCTGTGCATCTACAGAAGTTGAAAACTATTGCCTAATGGACTGTTGATTTATGAAGGCAAAATCAATTTCCTCATAAATCTTCAACCCTAAATTATTATGAACTATACACATTCAAAACCACTCAGTGTTATTCTTGTGCACTGTTAACCAACTCAATGAAAATACATGATTACTTTTGGAAAAAAGAAAATGCAATTAATATGTTTTTTCTGCAGGTGGAGAAAAACACTTCAGATGAGCAAAAAATCAGAAACAAAAGCACGGTCAAAAGGAAGCCCAAACAATTAAATACCCTTCGACTTAAAGTTGGTCATGAAGTCCTCAGGCAGAGAAAAAACTGGTGGAAAGATGGTCGTTTCCAGTCGGAATGGGTTGGTCCTTGTATTATAGATTACATCACGGATAATGGCTGTGCAATATTAAGAGATGCCACAGGATCCAGGCTGAAAAGACCCATCAAGATGTCTCACCTCAAGCCGTATGTAAGAGGATCCAGTGATAAAGGTGTGTGTGTATGATTTTTTTTTTTTAATTTATACTTTTACATGTGTAAAAAAGGTTGGAGGTCTTGTTTGGTTGAGGTTTTTTTGACTTCTCTGTCATGTCTAGGTGTTAGGCTATGAGAATGATCAAGTATCATTCACTCATAAGTGGGAATTAAATTAATGCTGTATAATAATGTAATAACTGTAGTTTTCAGTGGGGAGAACAGTGAGTGTGAGTGAGGTCAAACCTGCAAAGCATGGAACAGAGCTAATGAATCTAAAGCAGAAAAACTACATCAGAAAACGGATTTTTGAGTAGTTTATTTTAAATTGTGCTACTGAAGAAGTAAATATGTTTCTCTTACTAGAGTGAATTCAACTTATCCCTGCAGTGGGATGGCTAGAATTTCCCAAGGATTTGGGTAACCGTCTGACACTCTTGGTCTTAAACATTCACCGTGTCCTTTTGCAGTGCCACCATGTTAATCAAACAGTGGCAGCTGTTTCTTTTCTGTTCATGCTGTCTTTGAGTCACCACTCAAGGTATTTTGAGCGAAATAAATACTCACACTTCTGTCACAGAAAATGCTGCATTTTACTTCAGGGTTCTTGAGAAGCAGAACAATTCAGACTCTTTTGGCATGCGTGGTTAAGCTTTGGTTCTTTAAAATGGTAATTTCCTCCATCACCTCTTAAAGCTGAGGGGTTTGCAAAGCTGAAACTAACTCTAGAATTTCACGTGGGAGGCTGATGTTTGTCAGTTGTCAGTTACAGGTTTCATAACCAGGAAACTGATTTCATGTAACATCTCAAGGCCACGGCTTTTTCTTGGACAATCACTCTGTGCCTTTCTGTTCCTCGCTAAATTGCTGATGAGTGACGAGGGTGTTGCATGCAGATAATGCACAGCTACTAAAATGAGTTTGGTAAATTGTGTCACTGCATAAAAAGTTAAAAGTGGTTTCCTTTTTATTATCAGAATCTAATCCATTTACCACTGAATAGAAGCAGTGTGTAAACATAGCGTTTCTACCTGTTTTTGTCCCAGGAAATGATTGTGCTGGTTATGGCTGTGATAAAATTTGGTTTCTTTTTCTTTTTTTCTTTTTTTTTTTTTGGTTATTGTTGGGGTTTTTTTACTTACTGACGAGGTTTGAGGCAAATTGGGGCTGAGCCAAAGAAAAAAACCAAAATAAACCACCTCTCCCCCTCACCAGGTTCGAAAAAAACCAAGGAAAGTGTGAAAAGTATAAACTGTTTACTAAAGTGTCCTAGGGTTTTTCTCCAGCTTTTGGGAGAGCCACATTTTTTTTCATGGGTTTTTTTTTTTTTTTTTTTTTTTTTCTTTTTCCTTTTTTTGCTTTTTTCCTTGGGACATATTTCTTGCTGCACTCCAGCCACTAGAAGAGGGAGAGAGGGCCTGCAATTCCCTTCCTCTGCCCCCAGGGGTTCTTCCTCATCATCTCTTGCTTTCCCCTGGAGTGCCT
>WEKX01017862.1:90777-115590 GCA_013390025.1 Pitta sordida
AAAAAAGGAAAAAGAAAAAAAATAAAACATGAAAAAAAAAAAATGGGGCTCTCCCAAAAGTTGGAGAAAAACCCACCAGAGCAGCCCCTCTCCAGCCCCACACAGCCACGGCTGCCAGAGAGCTCCAACCAGCTCCCTGCCTCTGCCGCCGCTGTGTGAGCTACCCCCAAAAATTTTTTTTTCTTCAACTGCCACTTCTCAGTTTTTTGAATTTTTTTTCCTCGTCTTCTGGATAGAGAGAGAAAATGACCTTGGTGTTGCTAAGGACCAGTATCCACAACAAAATACCTCATAAACTGAAGCCAAAACACAAAGATATGGAATATATACACACCAGCCTAGGACACTTACTTTACTTACTCTTTTTGGCTTTCCACAGCTTTAAAAAACTTTTATGTTGCATTAAGATTCCCCACCAAGAGCTTGGAGAAATCACATTATCAGTCTTGATGTCACTCAGACACTATTGTCCTCTTGTGGAAATTGTTTTGAAAAGTAAGTTAGCACCTCATTAACATTAAGTATGACTTGTGGGATCTGATCTCATGCTTGCTTTCCTTTTACAGACAACCATTACTTTCTGCAAGGTGCAGTAGTTGTTGACCATGACTATATTGGCTTATCTGAAAGATCCAATAATTCAAGCCAACCTGACTCTGTTGCTGAAGGGGAAATAAATGCCTACACAAGAGATGTCATGTCTGCTGTACAAATTTCATCTGCAGCCTGCAAAGACCAAGAATCAACAGATGGTAAACTTGAGTCTGACCTGAAAGACGATCTTTGCATTGGATCAAACACTGATTCACCAAAGCCAAAGCGATGGCCTTGACCTTGTTGGACACTTCAGATCAAGATAGAGGACACTTAAACATAGTCTTTTGTCATGTGTCATTGTTAAGCAATTTGGAACGACTCGTGGCAGACTGAAAAAAAATGTGATAGCTCTAAATTCCTTAGTCAAACTTACTTTACTACCTTATGAATATCAGAGTGCTCTAGGTGCCCACCAGTTAATTTCCAGGGGCATTAAGAAGGAAATTCTTTGTTACCAAAACCATAGGCACAACCTAGTTAAAAGCACAAATTTTCATCATATATTTGAATTTCAGATTTTGTTGGTAGACTGGCAGTGTGGCCATGCCTTACTGTTATCCTCTCAGGGCAAAATGCATCGTTTCGCTGTAATGACCTTTTTTATTAATCCTTAGATGACTCACTGCTAATGTGCAGAGGTACTGTGAGATGCATATCACCTAAGCAATTTAGTGTAAATTTTGCCTCCACTATAGGGAAGCTCATGTCTTCCTTTTCCGGCTACATAACAATTTTCTATTATTTCTGGGGAGCTGCAAACTCTGTCTTTTACTACTTTTAATTTTTTGATCTAACACGCAGTTCTTAGATCTCACGAAACAATAAAGCTGCTAAAATCAAATGCAAGTACAAGTAATGTTCTTTGCGTGAAACAATGAGGTCTTCAGCTGTTCCCCACCTATCAAAACTCTGCTAGGACGAAATTTTTCAGGCATGTAAAAATATCTTACGAGCATTCAGTATTCATTTGTGCTTTTTTTTCACAAGTATGTGGTTTTCCATTACAGTTACATCTTCACTGATCCTGTACAGGTTTGGCGATTTGCATTGACGGTGAGCTAGGAAAGGTGAAGCACTGGTATTAGCTTGTTCTCTGATTTCCTTGAGTAAGTTGTTACTGGTCTGGACTTCCTACTGAGAGGACTGTATTTCAAAGTCGTCTGAATAGGAATATTTTCATGTGGAAAACTGGTAAGTGGAAGTCATTTTTTTTATAGAGGACTGTCACGAAGAAGAAAACAACAGAAAACTGAATTGAGGAATTCAACCATTTCTGATGCTGAATGTCATGTGACCTCTAACACAGGTAGAGAAAACCACTGTTTATTGTGAATTTTCAGTTAATCTTGGCTAATAAGAGTGGTCCTCAAGGCTGATTAGGTACATAACTCAGACAGAAATTCATACCTACTGTACTGTATGTCTGATACCGTGGGATGCAGCTGTATGACAAAACAGCTCAGCACTTTGACAGGATCCTATCTTAAATTTCAAATGAAAAGTAATTAATACAGTTGGGTCTCCTATACCACAGTACCACAGGTCTTGTCCGTGTCCTACAAAGCCCTCTGTCCACATAGAATGGCAGCTCATTAACATGCAAATTTGCCCTGCCCCCTCACACCGCCTGGTGCTCTGGTTTCAGGATGCCTTGCCTATTTGCATATTCATGACGTGAAGCTGCTGTCTGGGGGGCGCAAAGTGGAAGAGGGCCGACTGTACTCAAGCTATTTTGTGTCTTCTGAAAATCCCATGCTATAGACATAGTTTCTCTCCACCAAGAGTGTTTCAGAAAGGGGGTGATGGGAGGCAGTACCCTCTTTCTGAATCCATTGTGTGTGTTCACCAGTGGAATACGTATATATATAGTGTGTGCAAAATAACTATTAGCATGAGGCATAAAACTAGAGAATAAGGCAGTTGTCTGTAAGATTCTTTTCTGCTTTGTTACCTGCGAAAGAGAACCAGCCTCTCAGCCTCTTTTTTTTTTTAACGTCAACTGCTCTGTTCCTTAACAGCACCCAGTACAGCAGACCTGTTTTCTGTGGAAGCTCTGTGGTAACACAAGTGCTGTTAGAGCCACATTGGAGAGAAAAGAAATGCTGCAGTGAGATGAGAATGGGCAAAAAAAAATCATTTAACATACCATGTAATGCTGATCCTTCAGGCTCCCTGATAATTTTGATCTACTTTACTAACAAGCATCACCACATTGAAATGTGGTCTTCTCTGCTTGGGGGTGGGGGGTGGGGGGAGTGGCCTCTGAAATAAAGTACAGGGTTTTTAAACTATTGACATGAAAAACAGTCAGTGGAAACTGAAAAAAAACCCTCCCATGAAACATGACACATTACAAGCAGTACAGTGTCCCCCAGCCCCAGTGAAGTGTGTTTGTGACCTGTCCACTTCTGGTTTGCATTTTTAACCAACTTAGATAAATATGCAAGTGTTCTGTACTCTTTTTTTTACTGGCACACAGGTTTGAATTATGACAGGACAAGAGCAAAAGACTATTTGATAACAGAATTCTTAGAAATTCTGTTTGTGCCCCCCTGTGGCAATTTGTTTAGAGGGGAAGAGTAGAAGGGAGAACAACCTGAAAGACAGTGCAAATTTCCTCCTACAGAGAGCTGTGATCATTCATCCTTTGGATGTGCTAATAGCAGTAATTACTAGCTCAAACCTTGATAAAAAACCACTATAATAAACATCTACTAGTGAAAAAATTATCCTAGTACTCAAGACTTTTACTGTGGAATGAAAACCTTCTGTGTCTTGTTGGCATACTTCCTGAACTTTTATACACCATTTGCCCATTCTTTGTTAAGATGTTCCTGCTTTTCAGCTACAGACATTTGATTTTTTTTTTCCTTCTTCTCCCTAGAACTGAATGTTCCCTGCAGGATGGTACCAATGAGTCATGATTTGCTTTGCAGAGCAAGCAGTTACCAAATCTGGAAATAGCACTTTTGAGAACCACAGAAGTGTATTTTACTCATTTGTTAATTTGTTCATCCCTATCAATGATTTTCTGCAACAAACATCATTACTTTTATAACTTAGCATCAAGATCCTTGCATAGTAACCTTGGCATTTTCAAATGGATTTTTTAGGGGACTGGAGGGAAATGGGTACATTCACTTAACTGAATTTTTCTCTCTAAAAATAAAACCTGTGACCTACAGATTCTCTCTAGTTGATGAACTCTCAGCAAGGCTTATCAGCAGCTGCCATGGTGGGCTGAAGAGTATGGCTGCTCTCCTGTGATTTCAACAGAAGCAAATGACATGTCAGAAATCCCCAGGACCAGACACTGTTTTAAATTAGAAGGCTAAAATTGACACAAACAAGGTTTAGCAGCGTCTTCAGGAAATGGGTATTATGCTCTTCTGCACAAAGTGGGAGGAGGCCTGGTGGCTTGCTGTTTACATCCTGGTAATCGAAGTATGTAGAATTTGGAATGAAAAACAGTACACAAGAAGCTTCAATTTGAAGAGAAAGGCTCCTCCAGACAGAAGTAACCATGCAGAAACTTAATTTTAAAACATTTGATTTAGGAGAAGTTAATCTTGACAGATGCATTCCCCAGCCAGTTCTTGTCTCTCCCCTCTCAGTTATATCATAGGTGAAGGAATTCTGCTGCACTGGCAGCAGAAACAGTCATGTCAATAAACAACACAGGTAAGAAATATGGACATCATTCCCGCTCTGCCTGGCCGTGCTGCCCTGTTACAGCTTTCTAGTGTAGTGATTCATAGATCACTTGGACACGACCTCCTGTACTTGTGCATTGCCATGTACCAGTTGTTACTCACATGGTCCTTTTCTGGGACCTTGACGAGAATCTCAAAACTTTCATCCACGGAGCCGGAGCTGGTGAGAAGGACCAGTGCCTTGAACATATACTGACATCTGTATAAGTGAGTTAAAAGGGAATACATCAGATTTCACAAATTTCACAGTACTTAAAATTAGTTGATTGTTTTTGACAACTGACACCTTTGATCTCTCTGTGCCTTGCTTCCCCCTACTGTACAGAGTGAGCAGCACCATGTCAGCTCACAGACAAGCTGAAGACAAGCGACTACAGGAACTGGGACTGTTCAGTCTGGAAAAGAGGAGGCTCAGAGGTGNAAACACTCTTTTACTCTTCACAAAGCTGGCAGGCATAGTGCTGAAAGCCCCAGTAGAAAAGTCCTTAAGAAAATGTGTTCATTATTCTGTGCAGAATTTCAGTGATACGCAGTAATTTACACATGTGGCTCCTCCCCAGGCTGCTTCTCAATGTCGGCCGAGTCAGAAACATTATCCGTCACCACCACAGATTAAGACCAAGGAGAGCAGGGCACAGTCACGGTATTGTGCCGGCAAACTTAAATTTTTTTATTCAGTCTTAACTTGCGTGTGTTCGGCTCCACAGGGGGGATTCGAGGGATTTATTTTGAAGGATGCAGTGTCGCCCAGGCTTCCCCTACATCCCGGCCAGCTTGGTCACACGGTGGCAGCCTCAGCCCATCCCTGCGGGAGCTCGGCTTTGTTCCGCCGGGGCTTCCCCGCCACGGGAAGTTTACGTTCGCTGCAGAATTTTTGTCATTTATTCCAATCCATTATTACGGAACTATAAGAAATACATATTTCTGAGAGCAGCACGGCACTCACTGTGTGAAGGCTACATGCTGACCCCGTAACAGAAGCACTCTGCTTCCGCACTAAGTGTTTTATACCACAGCTGCCACCTGCAGCAAACTTCCAGGACAGCTTCACAGCTTCCTCAGAACCGGACACCTCTCTGGTTTCTGTGAGCAGGAACTGACATAAAGTGCCTGAAAAAAGCTGTTCCTCCAGTTCCCTCATGTTTGGCCGTATCTTCTGACCTGAGAGCCGGCCTGAGGAGATGTGGCAGAATTGTGGGATTTAGCTCCTTTTAGTGCAGATGTTTTTCTCTTGAAGAGCCGTTTTAGGATGTGCCATGGCTGAAGGAAGCAGTAACAAACACGGGGAGAGGAGGATACAAAAGCGCTGAGGGTTGCAGTGCCTACGGCAGGACCCTGCCCTTAAAACCTGAATTATAACAAACACAAACTTTAGCCTGTGTGGATGTTGCCACATTTATGACATGTGGATATTTCCACATTTATGAACTACAAAAATCCCCCAACAGGTCAAGGGAAATCAGGGCGATAGAAATCTAGGGTTGACTAGCATCTGTTTTACATAGAAAATACAGTGGCCTAATTTCAGCTCTTAATTTTAATTGACCCAGATATTTGGTTCTGGGTTTCTTGGGTTTTTTTTTTGTTGTTGTTGTTGTTGTTCTCTCTTTGTACATTACATGAATCCCCACAAACCATGCACTATGTAATAACATAGTCTTCAAACTTTTAAAGCACGTCCTGAAGTGAAATTTAATAATAAAGTTGCTTTTGAATTGCTCAGCATGATCTGCTCCCCACAACTCATACTCCTAATCTATATGAAATCTTTCAAATTCCCACATGTATGTTAGAATGGCAAGGTAAAAATCCCTTTAGTCCGTTCTCTGAAGCATCACCCATGCTTAATCCTAATCCTCTGTAGCATGACATTACCGACCTAAAGGTTCTGATAAAACATAAGTAAATCTAGCCTTGGCAAGCAAGTAGCTGTTGCAATTTACCACACTGATCTATAAATCCTCATTAACTCCACAGTGCATTGCTTGATTAGAAAACTACTTAATCAAGATGTTTCCCAAGAAATCAATTTGCACCTAATGACACTTGGTGGCAAGGACAGCTGCTTAATCGGGACCATAATTTCATTTAACTGGGACACCTTCAGGTGACACGGGTGACAACCTGTGGATTGCAGTTCAGTGAGTCCTCCTCATGGCAGCTTGCAGTTGCCCCAGCCTGGTCTCCCTTTCAGCTGGTTCACAGCAAGGTGTTAAAAATTGCCTGACACCACATGCCAGTGGCTACCAGCCACCTTCCCATCACTCTGAACGTCAGACTATTTAAAACAGGGAGATGCTTAATACAGTACAACTACAGGGAAAGGTGGTTAGCTACTTGATCAGCCTAATTTTAAGGAAAATATTCAGCCCTTACAATAGCAAAGATTCTTCCATCTTAAAAAGTCTTAAGAAAAGATTTAATCGGCAATTCATGGAATTTATTCTCATGTGTTTTAAATATTACATGTGCAATTAGTACATGTTGTTCATTAAAAAGCATAATCTTATCTGGGACAACTGCTCAAACAATATTAAACACATCCCTTCCAAACCCACTAGCTTAGATTGAATAACCAGTATTCAACATTTAATACAATAAATACTACTAGCATATAGAATCTGGCGAGGATGGAGGATGGTTTGCTGACTTCTTAAAACAAAAACAAGGATTCAGAAAGTTTGTCTTCCTTTTCATATGAATTTTTTCTACTGCAGTATGAAGTCTCTAGTACACTGTTTTCATAAGATACAGCTTTAATAAGTGATAAAGAACATTCAGTGCCTTCAAGCAGGTTCAGATTTCCTGCCACTCATTGTACCTGTATGAAATTAGAGCGCATAACTTGATGTGATGAAAAAATAACTTGACGTGATGGAGTTCGATTGCTGCTGGAAAGTTAGTTGGTTTTCGTCAATGCAGTTATTAAAAATCACAGAATGCCTAGGGCTGAAAGAGACCTTAAAGATCACCTAATCGAACCCCCCTTCCATGGGCAGAGACACCTTCCACTAGACCAGGAGCCTGGCCCTGAACACATCCAGGCATGGAGCACCCACAGCGTCTGCAGGCAACCTGTTCCAGTACCTCACCACCCTCACACTAAAGAATTTCTCATGAACACCCAATCTAAATCACCCTCTTTCAGTTTAAAACCTTTGCCTCTTATCCTACCACTACAGGTCTTGGTAAAGTCTTTCTTGTAAGCCCACTTTAAGTGCTGAAAGGCAAAGTGAGATCTTTGGGGAGCTTTTTCTTCTCTGGTTTGAACAGCTCCAGCTTTCTCAGCCTGTCTTCAGAGAGAGCTGCTCCAGCCTCTGGGCATCTTTGTGGCCTCCCTCCAATAGGTCCACATCCTTCTTATGCTGGGGACCCCAGAGCTTGCTGCAGCATTCCAGGTAAGGTCTCTCTAGAGCAGAGCAGAAGGGAAGAATCACCTCCCTCAACCTGGTTCTCTTTAGGCAGCCCAGGATTATTGTAGAGATCAATCTCTGAATTCAAGAGAGCTGAGATTGTGACTAATGCTCAATCTGTTTCACCTTGTACTCACAATTAAACTGTGTTTGTCTGTTTCCCTCTCAACAAAGCAGTTTTTAGAACTGGAGCTATGGATCAAATACTACTACTGTAGAAGCAGAGAACACCCAACATCAGGTGGACATAACGTGAATTATTCAAATGTTAGAAAAATATACCTTTGTTTGAGAAAAGCCTGTGATCTTTTAGAACTGATGCCATATTATAGCACAGCTTTCTTAATTGCTGTCACTGAAAACTCTCTGTGAAGTAGTGACTTGCCATCTTTGCAGAGAGCTTCAGCAGATTCTTCCCAACTACCTTAATTGTTTTTATTCGTATACAAGAGGATCAAGGCCACAGCTAAAAATAACAGTGCCTTACTTTCAAAAGTGAGAAAGAAACAGGCTCTTTTCTTTGTAACGTAAGAAAAAACAGAAATTAGCAGGAGAGGAAGCACTTTAAGAGTATACAATAAATACATTTCACACAAAACTGAGCCTGCAGTCCAACATTTCAGAAGCCTATCCTGGAGATTTTCCTTGTCAAGGATTTTAAGATTTTTGTTCCAGGAAAAGGACATTTATAAAAATCTTGCTGGGGGAAGACATCTTACGTCTTGCTCCACTGTCATTACCCTTAATCCCCCATGAACCACCTTGCAAAAGCACCACAAGGAACCTAAAGTCTATTTTTCAACCCCAGCCTATTACCACAACACCTGCCATGACGATAATGAAAACTGTTTCATAAAGCCCTGTGGCAATTACAGCTGTGTACACTGTGCTCATAAAAGAGGTTTTAAAATGACATTCATTATGCTCTGATCCTCAAACTAGACTGATTAGTCATGATGACGTACACAATGATTCACACTTGATGACTCACACAGACAGGGTAATTATCTAAGCAGGACTTCCCGAAGTCTCCAGTTCAATGAGAGCTCATTACAGGATTGAGGATTTTGGTTGTATGAATGAAAAATGAAGTTTGGAGAAAAAAAGAAATTCAGTACTTCAGATAGTATTAGATGCCTATCCTGACTAATTTGCATATTTAATTTGAGACACAGGTTTCCTCTTAGCTGTGACCATGTTTTATTAAGCAAATACCCTGCAGTTTTATTACACAAATAAAATTCCTCTTTAAATGTTTAAGTTTGACTCTGTACACATATGTAGATTATTAGCCTTAAAACCCCCCCAAAAAACCAAACCCAAAACCCTTGTGACATAGCAAAATATTTTTCCAGCTTCCATACAAAATAGCATTTTTTTTTCCTCTGCTGGTAGAACACATTAAAATTTTTACTATATTAAGTGGTCTGTGTAACTTTTACAAAAGTTGCATATAAAAAAAAGTAAGCAAAAATTCCAAAGTACGCTCTGACAGCTAATGCTCTGCGAATACTTTATTACACAAATTACATTCAGCTTCTGAAAATAGTGTTCTAACAGTGATACCATCTAAAAATAAGACATTCCAGAAACACATCAAGTTAGGAAGAGAAAAAAAAATTAAATAGAGACTTCTTTCTTTCCTTCAATGCAATATAATGTTAGTGATTTTAAAAAAATAGAAGAAGACTTAGCAGCTTCATTTCTTGTGGCACTGTATTTTCTCTGTACTGCAACAAGTTAAGGACAAAGAAGAGGAAAGGCACAAAACAGAAATTGGCAACTGAATAATTACGGGAAAAATATTTTGATGAAGCAGATAGTAAGAATTATTTACAAGATCCCCATATTTGATGATAAAATACTACTGCTTTAAATCAGTTCTGCAATTAGAAGACTTTGCTTTATTAAGATGTTCACATAAAAACCAACGGCACTGATATGGAACTTCCATACACTCCTTCACTTAAAAAAACATAATTAAAATCAAAGAAAAATTAAAGGAACCAGTGTACAGCCCCACACAGACTAGGACAGTTTACAATTAAATACACAAAAATCTTAAACGTGCTTAAGGGAAAAGGAATCTGACATTCTGGGTTGAATCATATAATGGAGAACTCAAAGGCTGGTTTCAGGATGATGAAGGTGCTGGTGGGAGTGGAGATACTGAACACTCTTCCTCGGAATCTGTGCCATCATCTTCATCTTTTTCTTGATCACTTCCCTCAGTGCTTAGTCGGTCAAAACCCTGCCGGCTGTAGCCTTTGTGACTTGCAAAGAAGTTCCCAAGGTTAATGCCTCCACCACCTTTCCCTGTGGAAAGGAAAGGGTTTTTCATAAGGTTTGCTTTACAAAACAGGGGAAATAAAATAATCACCACTATATTTTTAAGTTAGTAGATATATTTTTAAGTTTCCTTCCAGAAAATGTTTTTGAAGATCAGCACATGAAACTAAAAAAAGCTAAGTACACATATTATGAAAGAAGGAAATTCAACTTTGATGTCGAAGTTTCAACCTCTTTTCTTCAGCATCCACTGTTTCATTAAGTCTTTACACAGGCTGCTGGTGTTCCCTCTCACTTGCCCTTAGTCCCAAAGTGCTTAATTTCATTCACCACATCCACGATAACTCATTATAGCTACTGCTGTCTCACTGATAGTGACACATCCTCTTTAGTGGGCAGAGAATGACAGATTAGAGGTGTCATAAAAGGTATTTTTGAAAAACACCTGATCTTTGCCCCCTCTGAGAAAGTTCCATCAAATCTATTACTCAATATGAACACAGAAAAACTGCCTCCAGTTACTGTGTTTTAAAAGATCTTCAGTGACTAGACTTACCTCTGAGTCTGCCTAAAATTCTGCCTGAACTTGAATCAACTTTGTGTTCCCCATCAGCTGAAAAATAAGGTAAATTTCAAAAATAAGCTATGCCCACAATATTCTATGATTAAATAATTGTCTGTATTTGCTGATACAAAGGGCAGACATTCAACAAATCAATTGGCAGCGCTAAGAAGCCATTAGTGGCAGTACTATGGTATCTAGAGTGTTAGCATATTTGATATGCTATTTAACACATTTGATATGATAAACATTTTTGAATACACAGATTTAGGAAGCTGCATGCTGAATCTTCAAATAAAATACATCCAATTCAGTTGCACAGCCGTATTAGATTGCTGAATTGCCTACTCTGTCACACTAGGTCCTGACTAGTGGCAGAACTGTGCATTTGTCTATTCCAGGTACGTACATTTTCTTCTCTGGATGAAGAATGTCTTGATAAAACCATTTTTTGACAAACAATAACATGTGTAGTAATCAAACTTCTATTACAGTCTACCAACTTCTGAAGAAAATAATGTTATTATACTGTATGAATTAAGAACAGATTTACATGGGTTGTAAGTACCAATTAAAGCTCTCAGAGCAATCAATGAAGGTGCACTATGGAAACTTGTCTGATTTACAAAATGCACAAGGTATTAGTGTCAGTAATATATAGTACCTTGTAAATATTGTATGTTTGCATTTTGCTTATACCTCTATAATACTCATGCAGTCTTTCATTCTCAGCAATTTCAAGATCCCATGATAGAAAATGAAGCTCTTACTCAGAGCACTAAAATTTCTGTATCCCAGACAATATAACATTAATATATGCTAGGTGGTCCTGAGATACCAGTTTTTGGTCTGACACCAATTAAAACTTTTGATAAATGTTATCAAAAGAGGTGGCGTCTTGAGATGCAACACTAAAGGCACATGGGGATGCAGGTGCCGCGTGCAGGTGATTCCTGGTTTACATGCAGTGCAACTGCCAACTGCTCAGGAAGGCAAAGGGCCAGTAAGCTTCTCTCTTCATGCCCTCGACCCTCAGTGTTCAGTGATGTTTTCAACTGGAATAATAAAAGCCTGTTCTCTAGAACAGTTACTCACAGTTACCTCCATAGACAGCTGTCTTCCTCCACCGAATAAATACTAAAATTGCCAGCAGGACAACAACAGGAATAATTAGAAGAGTTGTAATAAGAACAAAGGAAACTCCAGTGCTGCTGGCCTGTTGGACCAAGTGCTGTTTATCCGTGTTCTCAAGAGGGTCTGTTGGTTCTGGCTTGCTTTTCAATCTGGCTTCTACAATTTTTTCTGATTCTTTAAAAAGAAAACAATTTGCATCAAGCAACACAGAGCAAAGCATTACAGGAAAGAACATGCTAGAATACCTTAAGTGTTGAGTAACAAGGCAAAAAGACAAAAGACAAACCCTTATGGGGACATTTTTGGCTCTTGCTGATGTTATCCCAAATACAAGGCAGAGAGGGTCTGAATGATAGCACTTACTAGTAAAGATTCCCTCCCCTTTTCTCAGATGGGGAAAGGAGAGGTATCAGAGATTTTTGTCCTAAAATAGTATCTATCATTTAAAATATAGAAAATTCTTCCAAATATCTATTTTTGCAAATAGGTGTGTGGTGCAATATCAATTCAATATCTCCTCCTGATAATAACACTTTCACAAAGAACAAGGAAAGCCAGTATGCGCTGCATGATCAAAACTAGAAAAGTATAAAGTTATTTTTAATAAAATTGTGATAAATTAATAAATTAAATCTCCAGAACTGTTACATCCTGTGAAAGAGCTTTGATTCTATAAATGTGGAGAGCTTTTGAAAACTGCATCCAGTCATCCCTGACTAATTTGTTAACTCTCCTCCTCCAAGAAGGAAAAGTATTTCAGGAAAAACTCTTATGCTCTTTTGTGTGGGTATCACGTTTTGTGACTTTTAATGAATAAAACTGCATAGTTTAAAGCCATATCAAAAAGCATGTCTAAACAAGTAGCTGCATCGCAAACACACTCTGAGTCAAATCTGTTTTGACTCTGTACAAAAATGAAAATTCTGAAAGAATTCTTTTTCTTCTGAAAGAAAAACAAATGTTTCAGTTTATACTGAATACTAATACAATGGTAATGATATCATTGCTGTGAGTATAACAAAGATACCATTAAAACAAGCAGTAGTTACAGTCAAGGAAAATTTTTCTCCACCACCTTGGGCAAAGCTACAGTTCCCCACATATCACAGCAGTACAAACACCAGTAACAGTTTGTCACCCGGAGGGTGTGGGAGTGCAGGATATTCCTGTCCATTTATTAAGCAGAGGATGACACAAAGTCCATTGGCTCTTTTATTCCAGTGTAATAAAAATTCAGCCTACCTACCCCAATCAATTTTAGAGATTGTTACTTAAAACCTTTTTCTTACCCTCATGACACTATTGCATTTTTCTTTGTGACATTAGAAGTGTCAGTTAAAGAAAGCCAAAATGCATTAGTATATCCCTTGATATACAGCATGCTATAATGGCAACACTTCCCTTTTGAGTGCGTCAGGTGGGCTGATTTACAAGAAATAAAATGAAAGGATAACAGTTCTGGCAGTAAGGATTTCAGTTTCATAATGTTAGCCATATCCTACTTTATCCTATATGCTTTCAGTTGGAAGTTGGGATCTTTTGGTAGTTTGTCTGCATGTATAGGGCTGAAGCGAACTACACAAGTTCTGAATTTAACCAAAGAAAGCCTTTAAAGAACATCTGAACATTTTATAAAGGCTTTTATAAACAGTACCATAGCCTGGTACTGTTTTTCTGAAAGAGAAATGAACTTTCCTTTTTCAATTAAAAAGACCAATGTAACAGAATACAAATGGTTGAAATTACTTTTCATCTACCTAAATTGATATTTTACCCCTGTATTTCTTCATCTCCTTGCATTCACAGATTTGCACAGAATATTCTGAGTTGGAAGGGCCCCACAAGGATCACTGAGTCCAATTCTTAAATGGCACCACTGCCTCCCTGGTGGGAATTAAACCCCTGGTCTCCATTGTTTCTACATGTTTTTTATTTTTTTAAAATTTTGTTTTGTTTTGTTATGCAGATAAATTTAAGAAAAAGTATGGCAAACCTATGGTAACAAATCTAAATACAGTACGCCCCCAGTTATTTGCGGTCTGCATCTTTGTTGCTTCAACTGTTCACAATTTATTTTTCAGCAAAACAGTGTGACCGCTGCATGTGCAGATAATGCCGTGAACTCAGACACCAAATGAATATGGAATAAGCTCATGAATATATAAATGAGACCCCACACCATGTAAGGAGAAGGGGAACTGCCGCCATCACCCTGTAGCTGGGACCACTGCCGGGTGGGCGGTGTGGAGGCAGTGGGGCTGCGGTGCTGCTTCTGGTCAAGGCAGCTCCGTGGTGAAAGTGGAGGCTCCTGGTGCTGCCACAACAGCGGAGAGGGAGCAGGCATTGAAATTAAAATTCCCTCAAGGCAGCACTACATACTTTGTTTTTTAATAGAGGAGATGTTTGTGTCAAAATCTCTGGGATGTGGCAGCAGGTGAGGGGACGGGAGGAGGTGCAGGGAGAGGGAAGGGGAGAAAGGAGCTATGAACAGGGAGGGCAGGGGCAGCAGATGGCATTGTGGAGGGGCAGGCAGGGAGAAGTGGGGCTGCAGGAGCCATGATAGGCTCCGCTGAGATCCTAGGAAGCTTTATTTACATGGGCTGCCTGTAGCGTCTACTATGCAGGGCAAGTGGTGCCGTTTTGCCTGCAACCGGGGAGGGCTCCCTCTCTCCTGCAGGCGGCCTGAGGCCATTATGGGACCATGAGGGACCGTGCCAAGCTGTGCAGGGCTACAGGGAACAAGCTCAGGCTGATGTGGCCCCTGACAGCCATGCCAGGACTTAGTGCTGGTCCTGTGCGCTATGGCGCTTTGTCAGGGCTGCTGTGCTGGGTGGAGGCAGGAGGGGAAGCTAGCAGGGCTGAAATTGGTGGGGGCACATTCAGCCTGCCTAACTCCTTCCCTTCGGAGCTGCTGCCTCAGTTTTGCAAATGGAGCTTACTTGTGAATGGAAGCGGCGCTAGGCTGGACAGTTCAGTTTGCCTGATATGAAACATTGGCTCAGCTGGGCTCAGCTGCAGCTCAGGCTCCTTCGCCAGCGCTTGGCTCAGCTTGCTCCCTCACCCACATTCTCTTTGTTCCGAGCCACCACTTGTGGGCTCGGGGGGTGATTTAAGGGGTAGTGGGACCTCCGCCATGACCTTGGAGCTGTGACTGGTCCTGGGTGGGTGGGGAGGAGGCAGAGGGGCCGTGGTGCCACTTCTAGGCACAGGGGAGGGTGGCAACGGAAGTGGGAACTGCCAGAATGGAGAAAGGGAGCAATAACCCAAATTAAAGCTTCCTCAAGACAGCACAATGCACTTTGTTTTAATACAGGAGATGTTTGTGGCCATGTCAGAAAACAATAGTGGGGAGGGGAGTGTAAGACCACCTTGCCCAGGGGAGATGGCTGGCTGCACAGGGCAGGGGGCTGCCCTCTGGGATAGGGGAGGCAGGCAAGGAAAGGGGAGAAGGTGAGGGAAGGAGAGGGAAGGGGAGAAAGAAGCTGCTGCATGCATTGCAGCTTTGATTGCATCATAGCCCTCTCCCAAGCACTGGCTGGTTATACGCAAGTAGCGACTGTGTCAGCCTGCTCAGCTCCCAGTGTCCTCTTCTACACCATGGTGGGGCCACAAACCATTCAGCACTTGCTGATGCGCACTGGCAGTGCAGCTCATGGATATATAAGTAAGCCATGAGCCAGGCAGGGAAGGGTTCCCATGGTTACTATGTCCAGGACGGGCTGCCAGCAGTGGGGCAGGCGGCTGCTGGCATGTCCTGATCCATCCCGGTGCTGCCACCGGCTCGCCTTGCCATGGCCACTGTCCCTGAGACGGGTTGCCTGCTCTGCCTCCACCGTGGCTGCAGCTCTGGGATCCCTGCTGCCTTGTTTATCCAGTTGAATTGACATTAAAGAGACCTCTGCCGCTGAAGACTTGAAGGCTAACAAAGCCTGCAACATGATGGGCGGAGACATGGCTTCCATCCTGAAAGCCTTGATCCTGCCCCGCTGCAGGGATAGCTCCCGTTCCAGGGGATTGGTCAGAAGAGGAAACTTCTGCCGTGCCAAGCCATTTCCTCTTGGCACGGCAGAGGTTTCCCCTTCTGCCCTCCCTTTCAAGGCTGGTGGATTGGCAGCCTCACCTGACGTCATGGCAGGAGCAAATGCTGAAACTGCTAACCATGTGGACTTCAGGGAAAATGGGTGCTGTTACAGAGAGGTCAGAGCCGACACCAATGCCAGGGGGGCAACCAGCACTGCTTGCTGCATGCGTGGTGAAGGCCGCCGTAGCCCTCACATCTGCGAGCATGGCTGTGCATTCGATTGCTAGGCAATGAACTGGGAGCGGAACCTCTGCAGCTGCCCTGACTCTGCACCCCAGCTCAGATCTGCCCACACTGGTGCCTCTGCCACAAATGAAAATTTATTAAAGAGAAATCAAAAGAGGGCAAAAGCCTCTGCTCAGCGCTGTTGCATTCCCAGAAAAAGAAAACCCAAACAAAACACTCCCAGCACAAACAAAGCAGTGACAACCGTGTGCTCTGGACAAGCACCTGTGTCACACCCGTGCTTGTGTCACAGCCCTCTCCTGAGCGCTGGCTGGGGGCATTGCAGCCCGGTTGCAAGCAGTGACTGTGTCAGCCTGCACGACTGTGGCTGCCATCGTGGATCACCAGGGTACCTATGCCGCCACCACACCCAGCACTGCCGACATTCCCCAGCCCTCCCACTGCATGGTCCTGCTCTGGAGTGGCACGGGTTTGTCAGAGCAGCACAATGGGGTGCAGCACTGCGTGCTTCCACCATGTTTGAACACGAGAGACATGCACTAACAACCAGCAACCTTGAGAAGCCCCAGCACAGACATAGCAGGGAATAAATAGTGGCAGGAGGCTCTGCGCCCACTCAGCGCCACTGAGGGGGTGGGTGCTGGCTCCAGGGCTCTTGGCAGCACTGGCTCCTAAGGGATTTCTCTACTCAGAAACGTGGCTCCCATTCAAAAGCCAGGATTCCACAGCCAGGAAGGGGTAAAAGGCATTTCCTTCACATTCCTGAGGTGGAATGGGGCACGGGGTGGTCCTGGGAACGGGAGCTGAGGGGGGAGGATGACAGGCGGGGCTTAATTGCATATTCATGAGTTTGTTGTCTTCGCGATTTGTGGGGTTCGCGGTGTCGGTGCAGACCCATGTACCTGTAATAACCAGGGGCTGACTGCAGAACAAATGGCATTTCTTGCTATATAGTGTGACTAGCAAGGCTGTGTACTGAAAGGCTAGACAGAAGGATAAACCAATTGCCATTTCAAATAACCCTTTTTCGGTGGTTGAAGATTGTGGAGCAGGGGGGGAGGGTGATGGGGAGTAACTATCACAGTTATATTTCAGAGCTATTTTCTGCATCTGAGGAAGCTGCCACAGATACCAATATGGACCATACCAGATGGCAGTATGGAATTAATCCACTAGTTAATGTTTTATCTTAGTGTCTGTGAATCCCTTGTCAACACTGAAAATAAAATGTTTAGAATGGCTGTAAAATAGCAACTACCAGGTAACACTCTTATAAGCTCTTTTCTAATGCTTCCTATGACAGCTCATGAAAGCAAAACAGTCACACTAGTTAGCATTTTTCCCCTCCAACTTGGCAGGAGCCCTAGTCTATGTGAACATATTGTTTCTTCATTTCCTTTATGAATCAGACTAACCTTTTATTTCCTGTACCTCAATACCAGCCTTTTTAACTGACCGATGTTCCATTTCTGTAAAACAAAATCATTCTTCATGACAACTGACATTTCAGAAAGACACTCAGTGACATTTTTCTGCTAGCTTTCTCAAATGTACAGCACAATCCTACAGTAAACAATCCCATCAGCACCAAGGAGAGTCAATATAAATCATTCAATAGCTCACAAGCCACAGGAAAAAAAGAAAGAGCTTGATTCATGAAAGGTGTTTGCAATAATCAACTATTATGCCACAGAGAGATTTTATGGGTATATCTAAAGGTTCAGGGATTCCCACAAAAATAAAACTGTTCATTATAATCAAAACTGTAATGGATTAAAGGCTGGTTGAACCATGGTTTCTTAGCTACTGCAGTTTTATACTGCAGCAAAAACTAAAAAGAAAGTTATATGCAAGGACTTGCCTCATCTAGCCTGTAATAATTCCATTATTTTTTTTTTATTCTCATGTTTTGTTGAATAAAAGCCTAGAAGTGCTCTTCTAGATGTAGAAGATGTGGAAAACACCATATCCAATCAGAATTAGAATTTATGTGGTCCAGTCTCCTGCTATAAAGTGCAGTTGATACTAGATGCCCCATAGGAAAATCCATGAATTATAAACAGACAAATACAGAATAACTAGCTTAGTCATTTATAGCAGCAGACTCTTACTGGATGACTAACATCCTGAAGCCCAAGGCTTTATCTCTCTCATACATTTTTTATCCCATATAACATAGCAGTGGATTATATTTTTATTCCTGTAAAACATAAACCCCCTCTCTGAATCCATCTGAATTGATGTCTGGCTAATCAGGTCCCTCTCCCTGTAGTCAGGCTGCTTGCCTTGGGGGTTACTAGACTAAAACTGGCAAGTGTTTCCTCTGTGTGGAAATAAGACTTCAAATTATACTAGATTAATTTTATAATGATAAGTACTCCCAATTAAATGAATATATATTTTAAGTTGACTTGTGTTTTTACTTCATCCTCTGGGAATATTCCATATGATAACCTCAAAGGAAGCAGTTGAATTCTCAGCAAATGATACACTGATACTAAAATCCTTTTGTTCAAGCAGTTACTGACATGACAAGGGGTAGATCTACCATGAGACAAATGCATTTTGATTCTTTCTGTGACAAACAAACTTGTGTGCTCGGGACTCTTCTTTAGCAGAGCTTGCAGCAATGCTGAAGGATGGCCCTTTCACTAAAAATGAAAACTGAGCAGTAGCAGCACAACCCCTGCAGGCAGAGCTTGCAGGGTAACTAAATCACTGTCATTAGGCCACCAGCTTCTTGGCCAGTTGTACCAGATAAGTGGAACCGACCCAAAGATATAAAATGTGAAGTTATGACATTGAGAACAAGAAGAACATACTTTCTGTGGATGCAAACTTCCACACCGCTCTGGCATGAACATCTCCAACGAACACTGTTTTATCCTCTGAAGCAACAATATCATGTGGCATCTCAAAGCTCTGTGAAGATAAGCAGTCACAGGTCACCCTTAAGTATCTACATGCTCATGAGGCCTTTTAACCCTCAACTTGTGACTGGTCACATTCAGTTCTTCCTTACACTGGAAAATGCAGCAGGTCCTGGTGTGAAGGCCTAATGTGTAAAAAGAGAGGGATTTCTTTCCTACTGAATGTTTGTCTTATCAAGGGATAACAACATAGAGGTAATTCAATGTCTTAATGCTAAAAAAAAATTCTATATTAAAAATATTTCTATTCATATTATTACCTTCAATTGTATCCTCTGAAATATATATTTTTTAAAATAAAGAATCTTGAAGCCCACATAAATATGGGACTAAATTTTGTTAGCAACACAGCTATTTCCAATACTCAGAACAAATAACTCTGACAAGTGTAATTTATAACTGGACTGCAAATCAAAAGGGTATGTGTTACCTAGAAGGGGGAATTTTAACTTTCATTTTTTACTTTAAGACCATATATAGAAACAGTCAATAAACCTCTATAATTTTCATGGACAATAGTGTATGAAGAACATTTAGCCTTAATCTCCATGGTAGTGTTCTCTATAGAAAGGATCTAACTATACTGTTACATATTAGTACTGCTTAAGAATATGCTCTATTTTGTTTTACAAATTACTAGTACCTAAATATGTGTTCCTTCATTATTCTCTTAAATTATCTTTTAAGAACTGTCTGGCAACAGTAAAGCTGAAAGTATTATCTACAAGAATTATCCTGGAGGTAGTATAATTTTCAAATGTATACCACATGTAGAAACTAAGACCCAAAATTCTAGTGTCTTTATGAAGTTAGCATTGTAAAGAATTTCTTTTGAATACCTTTCACCATAAAACATCTTATTTCCTGCAGTAATCTTATGAATGTTGGAAAAGTAGTGTGTTACCAATGCTCTAATACAATATATCCCTGCTGCATTGCAACCTCTCCATTACAACCCTGTGGATTTGGGAGGAAAATTTCTCACAATTCAGTTTCAGGGATCTGTGAGGTTTCTTGGCCGACACATCCGCAGTGCCTCTGCTTCGCTCAGGGGTGGTGCTGGCGCTCCCTGTGGGGCGGGACGGGGCTGGCCCCCTGGGGAGGGCGCACGGTTTCTCTGGCTCGCTGTGGTGCTTAGAACCCTGCAGCACTGTTCCCTGGTCCCTGACCCAGTCCGCTGTGTCTCTGTGCCCAGTCCCTACAGTGGAAGGGTCACACCACAGTATGCCCCAGGCGGCTGCTGAGACCCAGCACAGCACTGCCACAAGACATGCCATTCCTTGTTACTCATAGCCCAGTTAAAGGCCGGACAGCACTGCCTCTTCTGGGACCGGTGGATGTTAAAGGGAAAGAAACTCCGATACTGACATCTCCCCTCCACCGCCATAAGTGGCACAGGGTGTTGCAGTATTGCAAAGTAAAGGTTTTCCAGGCGCCAAGAATGCTGACCAGAGCTCGAGGACATCCCTGTCCCCGCCGTGGAGGCAGGGCGAGCACACATGGTGGCAGCAGCAGCCGGGCCAGGACACCGCGTGGGGCCGGGATGCCGCGAGCATGAGCACCAGGGCGAGGGGGTAGGGCTGGGAGGGGAGCAGGGGCGTGGGGTTTGGACTGTGAGCATGAGCGGTTGCAGCAGCTGCTCAGAAAGTTCCCTTTCTTTGCTCCCCTGTGCTGAGAGAGCCTGTGAGGAGGAGCGGGAAAGTGTCTGCAGGGCTCCGGAGTGCCGGGGGGTTGGAGCAATGGGTGTGGCCTGCATGCATATTAATGACCTGCACATCTTTGCGAGTTTGACATTCTGCGAGACCCCTCGCATGACCTGTTCCTCGCAAATGCGGGGTTATAACTTTATATGTAATTGTATGCAACAGACACTCTACCTTTCTAAGTGGCATAAAAGTATCAATTATTTCTCCAGTAGAGAAGTTCATCACAAATCCTTGCACTGGTTCTGCCTCTCCAGGATAAGGCATTCCATTAACGGCAAAGAGGAGACCACCTGCAACAACATGAGAAGCGCTTTAAGAACCCCCACAAAGCAAACTGCAGTGAAGATGAACTGTAATGATGTATTGCATTAATGTAATGAATGTAATGACTTTTTAGGCAAAAAAAGGCTCTCTGAGAAACAGAGAGACAGAAAAGTAATTCAACAGGAAACTAAACTACCAGAGGAAAGTTCAGTGAGGTGTAACAGTTGAAAGTTGGCATTTAAGAGATGCACAATTAGTCCAGATGAGAAGAACACGCAAAGGAAAATTTTACAGATTGGTTAAATGTAAAAAGTATGTGAAAGTGTTTAAAAATAATTTGAAGAATGCTTTGCTAGGGATGGTCGATCTGATCGGAGAAAATTCTTTCAATGCATCAAAAGCAAAAAGTCAGCTAGGGAATGACTGGGACCACAAGAACAAAAGGTGTGAAAGAGGGACTCAGGGAATAGGGGTCTGTGGCAAAAAAGCTGGTTTTGTCAGGGTTTTTTTGTTTAATGTTGGGAAGATTACGACACTCAGATTTTTTCCTAGAAAAGAGATCAGAGGAGCCAGCGCAACTGGAAGAACATACAAAAGGTGTTAGGCAAGTTGGAGGTTAGTAATTCATCAGGTTTAGATGACATTCACTCAAATTCAGACAGAAGCCAATGGTGAAATCACAGATCTCAGGCCAAGTTAATTAACCTAGCACTGCAAACAGCCATTCCAGAAGACTAGCAGAATGCTGAAGCAATGTCCACCTACAAAAAGGACTTAAAAGTGTGCCTGGTAACAAATACTAACAATTCGGACTTCCATTCCCAGTAAGACAGTAGAATACATAATTGAGAATAAGACATGGGTAAGTGTGGCCTATCAAAAACAAGTTGGTATGGCTTCTCTAAGGGTTGTGGCTCAGCTCTGAACAGAGAGAAAAAGAGCATAGGTAAAGCAGATTTTGTAAACACACTTGCATTTTCAGAAAATCCTCAGTAAGGCAGTGCATCAGAGGTTATTAATGAATGTGAGTTATCACTTAGCTGGATGAAAGGTCCATTAATGAGCAGGAAGAAAAGAGCAGAGCTTATGAGCAGGGCTTATAATTATTCAGGATAGAGAAGTCTGAATAGTGCAATCTTGCAGGGATCAGAGTCAGAAACAATTTTATTTGATAGCCTTCATCAGTGACCCAAAAAATTGGGTGAACAATGAAATCTACAAGTTTGAGAAAAACACAAAGTTCCGCAGAGCAGTCAAAAGCTCAGTGATACTGAAAAAGTGCAGAAGGACTTTTCATAAAAATGAGTTGTCGACCAGACGGCAGAAAAGCTTCATCAAAGACAACCATGAAGTGATGCTTCTGCAAAAAAGTAATTTAAATCATGCCTGTCTGATGTTAAAACTGGGAATTGGCAGATGTAGCTCAGGAGAGACATCTCCAAGCCATCACCAAGATTTCTGAAATCTCTGGCTACAGGTACAGTGTCAGCCAAAATTTCAAAAGAATGTCTGGCACCAGGAGGAAGAGAATTAGGAATGGAGGGGACAGTTCTACCACTGTGCAAAAACTCAGTATGCCCACATCTTGAGTACTGAATGCTGTTTTACTCTCTGCATCTCAGGAAGGTCCCAAAGAAGGTAAAGATGCTAGAGGAGAAAGGAAATTACCATACTCAAGGGCTGAAGCAATTAAATGGCTTATGGGGAAAAACTAAGGTGACTGAGGTTCTTTGCTTTGAAGAGGACAAGATGAGATGAAGAGGCACCAGATTTGAGGAGTGTGGAATTATATTCAACTCCCCAAATACTGGAATTGAGGAGCACCCAATGATACCAGGTCACAATTTACTACATTAAAAAAAACAAACCAACAATGTGTTAGTGAGCCAGATAGTACCAGTCAGTTCAAAATGGAATTAGAAAAACTCATGGGCAATAGAAAGATACGATGAAGAAGAGGTCAGAAGCCACCTACTAACACTGATAAATTAAGAGTTTGTGGATGCATGGTGAGTAGAAGACAAACGGACCACAAAATGCAGCCAGGCTTACTCACCTCCTTAGAATGCCTCACTTGCTGCCAGTGTCAGAGATAGGGCTGCAGGTATCAAGTACCTCATTCAGCACAGTATTTGTTTACTTTATTGGCAGATGCAAAAGAGATAACTCTGATATTAAATTTGGTATCGAGTCCTTTAGAATCAGGATTGAAAATTTAATCCCAAAACAGTAACTGTTAACCAAGCAGTGATATTAAATCCCCAACTTTTTCAAACTGCTTTCTTTCTCTTTTTTTTGTTTTATGAAATCTAAGATCTTTCTTGATTGTTCAGAACATCTTAATTTTGCTCTCTTCTGTGAAGTTGGAAATTAATATTTTAATGCGTTATTATTAGTAATAAGTTATTATTAACTAATTGACTATGCAGTCACTAGGAAGCAACAAGATCATCTACTTGTTAACATCACATTTAGGCAGTCTAATCATTAATTTCTCAGAAGCAGAGATTATTTGCAAGCTTCCCTCATCTGCAAGTAGGAAAACAGGTAGTTCTCAAATTTTCCACTGCATTAGGTCTAATTTGAAATAAAATTAATATCTGTCCTAAGATAACATGACAGCACTCTTCAGGAAATAACACTCTATACTCTTGACATCCTGGCACAAAGCAAATACCTCAAGTAGGAAGAACAGGAAAAAGGATTACCTGGCACATATGACACAGCAAACAACTCTCTTCCAAACGATTTGTGTTTGAACTCCCTTGTGAACTCCCCAGTCTCTAATCTGAAGCACTGAATTCGACCATTTTCCCTGTCTGCAACACATAACTGGCTGAAGTCAGGGATCAGGGCTAAGCTGTGAGGGATATGGAACTGTCCAGGTCTGGCTTTGCCTAGAGAATTCTCTGCAATACAAAATATCCAGGTTTGTGTTAAAGTATGCACTGAAAGTATCAGTTTTGCTTAGAAACAGCAAAAAATGCAACACAGCACCAGGAAAAGACTACAGTCAGTATGTTTTCTTCTCCTATCAGTTTTACTGTTTTAGGTAGATAAATCATGGTAGCCTATTGTGCTTTCTTTGTAAACCCTGAATTTATGAATTTGCTATTTCCCTGTAATATTTAGCATAGTTTAATGGCTGATACATAAATTTGAGTCAGGCAGAAATGTAATTACATAATTAGTCATAAAACTTAAAATAAATTGAAAAAAACTATAAAGGCTTATATTATTTGATTAAATGTTTAAGAATAAAACTAGGTTTTGTGAAAGTCAGAACATTTTCTTGATAAAAGAGGACATGCCAATATTTACACTGAAAGCAAGCTAACAGAACCCCACTTTTTAATTTTAGTAAATATGTAACTGCTACAAGTAGCTGTAAGAAGAGTTGAGAGTTGAATGAAATGACAAGGCAGGAATTCAGCTGAGGTCCGGAAGATATGACAGTAATAGAAATCCATTAAAAAAATAATAGTAGCATCATGAATCTTGTGGTCCATGATGAGTTCATGATAATACCATCATGGGTGAAGTGCCAAGAGCTGTGACTGTACCTTCTCCCCACTGTTTCACGTACTGTCCATTTGGAGAGAACTGAATAATTCGACTGTTGCAGTATCCATCAGAGACATAAATGCTGCCAGTGGTTGGATCCACAGCCACATCAGTTGGTTGACAAAAATGATTTTTGTCACTGCCCGGTTGCAAAGCCACTCCTAAGATCATTAATGGTTCTTTGTCATCTGGTCCCAGCTTGAAAACCTTTATTTCAGTCAACAGGAAAAGTGAAGAAGTTTCAGTTATGGAATGTGAAATCTAAGAGGCCTAGGGAAAAATACCTATTCCTGTGTATAAAATAAATTTATATACCAAACATAATATATTGGCTATAGCATATACAGTGAAACCCCACTGCATTGCGACTTCTC
>WEKX01017865.1:8321-26307 GCA_013390025.1 Pitta sordida
CAGCCCAAGGATTCCCTACATGGAAATGCAACTAACACAAGGCTTAAAGGTCACCTCAAAGGAAAACTGTGCAGCATGGCCTGTTGGTTCCACACATTATTCCAGGCTGCCTTGACTCCATCTAGGGCAGAGAAAAAAAAACCCACAAAAAACAAGGAAAATGAAGTAGCTGGTTAAATGGAATTTAAGGAGGTTCCTAAGAGTTCTTTTCAATACCAGGAAAAAGGATTTAAAAACATCCTCAGCTGTGGCTACTGAGCCAGCAGAATTAGACCTGTTGATCCTCTGCCCCCCCCATCCCACCCTGGCAGAGCCCCCCAAAATGTTCTCCTGCTCAGCTGAGTCCACCCCAGCCCCTGGAGTGTGGCCCCAGCCCCAAAGCCCTTTGGACAACACAAAACCAGAAGCTTTTCCTGGTGTTTTTCTCATTTTCCTGCCTCCTGGCACTCGGGACACCCACCTGGAGGGACACAAGGAAGTGTCCCTGTGTCCCATTCCTGGCACTGGGAATGTTGCTGCCACAACTGAGCCCACCCCAAGCTGCAAACTGTTTTCCTTGCTAAAATCACCACTTTTGAGGCCAAACAATTATCTCTTACATAATGTGGCCTCCAGCCAAACTAACAAAAAGCTTTCTGAGGAAATCAACATGACTTCAATTAGAGGCTCTTTAAGATTTTAAGTAAAACTCAATAAACCCCTGAGCCCCAGCAATCTCTGGGCTGTGTCAGACGTGTGTTGTGCCTTCATAGCTTATTAAAAAATAAAAAACAAGGGCCAGCATCTGCCAGCTGCTCCTCTGCACCAGGAACTGCACCCAGCACAGGCAGCCAGAAAATGGGAGGTGGAAAATTAGGCACAGATGGGCCCATAGGTTGAGTCTGGATGGCCTGAATTTCCTACAGATAAAAGCAAATCATAATCTTTCCACAAATATCCTTCGCTTGAACTGCTCAGAAAAGCACCTTGGAGTCCACATGAATTCAGCACAAGAGCAGAGAGGAGCTGAGGCACAGACAGGCCAAAAGGAAATCAAACTACTCAGGAAAATGGAATTACATCCTGCCAGACTAACAGCTCGTCTGATGGACTGTCTAAAACCTCTGCTGTGAGGCTTTTAAAGGCAAACAGCAGCTCCCAGGCTGTGCAGTTCCTGCTGCCCGACTGTCCTTTACACAAACCACACGTGTCACCACTTCTGCTGCTTCAAGAAGGAATTCAGAGCACCACCAAAACCCGAGCCAGGGCCTGCAGCCCTCAGACATCACAACAGGGCAGGAACAGCCATTTTTAGTCCTTCCTGCCCATGGCACTCCGAGAGAGAGGCTGAAAGTTCCCCAGAGCACAGAAAATTTCGGTTCAGGTAAGTGCTTTGTGCCCTGAGCAAACTTCCATGAGATTTGTGGATGCACCAACACAACTCGTGTTGGCCAACAAGGAGGTTAAGGAAGAGGAATGCCAGAAACCTACTCCCCAGGTCAAAACCAAACCCCTGTTCAAAATACAGCACAGCAGAAGAGGTGCTGAGAATTTGGAGCTTTTGAATAAAAAAAATAATTCAGTCTTTATTGTTCCTAAAATTGAGGGATCTAGGTTGGTGTTACGCTCTGAGATGTGCTCTCGGTCTCTGTACGGGTGTTAGATGGTGAGTTGGACTAGATGATCCTTGTGGGTCCCTTCCAACTCATAATATTCTGTGATTCTGTGATTCTGTAATCAATTCTCCCTTATCACTCACTTCTCAAGGACCTTTTAAAGGTGGGTTATTGTCTCACTAAATCTAAAATCCTCCCAGTCCTCATCCAGGACACCATTAAAGAAATCTCCCAGGCGAGCCCAGTTACTTAATCACCTCCAGAAAGATGATTACAAGAATATTTGAGGAATTCAGTCTGGCAGGCTGGTACATGAGCTCATCCTGCCCGCTGTCCCAGAGGATATCCGGGGATCTCTGCAGTGCCAGCTCGTCTGGCTTGGGAGGGCAAACCCCAGAGCGGGGCTGGAGCTGCACCAGGTCACTGCTGAGGGACACAGGTACGTGCTCTGCCTCCTCAGAGGCAAGAAGAAATGTCTAGTGAGGGTCTGAAAAGTCACTCCACGTCCTGCCCTGGCTGGCAAACACGTCCCAAACACGTGTGCCAAAAAGGAGATCTCAGCTCTGTGGTAAAAGCCTGAGACAGGAGAAAGTGTGATGGCAAATAAAATGTGATCCCAACCCTCCGGAGCAACGCTCCGCTCCATGGCAGTGGCGGCTCTCCGGGCCTCCACCTGCCAAAATAAATTCCCTGCCATTTAAGGTTGTTAAAATGTTTCCCCGATTAATCAGCCCCAGCTCCGGGTGCCCAAGAGCCGCCTGTGGCTGGAGCCGGTTCTCCAGGACGTTACACAAGGCTGGAGTCACCCCCGGCCCTGCCAAGTGCCAAGTGCCAAGGGAAGGGCAGCACAAGGAGTGGGAGCCTGCAAGGGTGGAGTGGCTCTGCAATCCCAGGGAAGCTGGGCCACCCTGATGTTAAGGGTTCCCTGTCCACAGAGTTATTCCTGTTTGGACAGAGGGAATTCCAATTAGGAGTGACGCGGTTTAGGTTCCCTGCAGGTCACTTGTCACTGGAGTCCCGAGGGAGCACTAAACATTGATAATGATCTCCTTTCAGGAAGCAGTATGTCTAAATATTAGGAAGTATAAACTGTGGAAACCCAAAAGAAGCCTCAGAACAAGGGTCACTCCATCCTGGAAATGCACAGCTCACGTTTTGTTTAGATCCTGGTGTTTTAACTTCACCCACAAAATCCCCAAGTGGGGACAGCTGCCCTCCTTTCAACCTTCCCGTTCATTTCAAAGGCAATTCTTTAAATACCTGGGATAGCAACTTGTGGCTCCACACAAACTGGTTCTGAGGCACCAGAGGCCAGGGGACAAAGTCAGCCACAGAACACTGGGGAGTGGGAAACAAGGGGAAATGGTTCATTGACCAGAGAAAGCGATGGCAATGTCTGGAGCTGGGATGCTGCCCCTGGACCTGACCAGACGGGAACCCAGAGCACAGATTCCAGCCTGGCACTGTTACCCCACATCTCTCACCCCATCAGCCCCTGAGAAATGCAACACCAACCCACCACCAGCTCTTTGCTGCGGCTGAGGGTCTGCAGTGGTGACACTCCCACTGAGACTGGCCTGGACTATCGAGGAAATTAGCACTAATTAACCCCAGGACTCCCACGGGCTGGGCAAGCGGGAGTGCCACGTTTGCAGAGTCCAGGCATGGCAGGAATAACGTGGGATTGCCTTCCCAGAGATGACCTTGGGCACTCCCCCACTCCCAGTTGTAAAGCCAAGGCAGGTGGGAGGGCGGGGGAGCAGCACAAAGGGGACTGGGGACACACTCCACCCTCACCGGGGGGATCTGTGGGTCCTTGGGGGACAAACAGGGAAGGAAGGCAAGCCCCCCAGTCCAGGCTGCCAGGGACAGCCCAGTGACTACTGCACAAAACATTCAGTAGCCTCAGTAACACACACTGGAACGGCCTGGACTACTTTTGGTGTATTTTTGGTGGAGCTGGCAAACATGAGTAATATTTGAAGGAAACTGCTCCCCAACAGTCAAACCTGTACCCAGAAAAGAAAGAACTAAGTCCACAACCAAAACCCAGCCCCCTTCACGTTGCCACTGGTGTTGGTCAAATTTGTCAGGTAGCTCATTTCCAGCTGAACCATTTGAAAGTTGGTTGAGATCAAACGACGGTTCTATTTGGAATCTGAGGAATTAACTCTGTATTATCTTCCTGAGTCTGACCTAACAAATAAGTCACCACGAGACCCCAAACGACACTTGTAAGAAAGCCACTCATGGCTGGTATCCACTACATAGGCAGTGGGTTATTGTTGCCATTTTAACTTTGCAGTGATGTAATTCAAGGCAAATCTCGCAAGGAAAATCCAAGGCATGTGAAGAGTGGCCACTTACACTCTGCAAACGTGAAATCCCCAAAGCAAAGAGCAACAAACACGGCAGTGGCACCCAGAATGGGATTGGCAGGGTGGGTAATCACAGAGGGGGCAGCAAAGCCAGGACTTGCAGTGGGGGGACACCCTGAGGCCTCTGGGGCTGGGCAGTCCCCTGGGAAGGCTGACAGGGAGATGTCACACAGGGAACAGACACAAAGCAGCACTGCCACAGGCTGGGGACACCTCAGCACCTCCAGGGAGGCCAGAGAGGGACCTTTGGTAAGGAACTGCAGGGACAGGACAGGGAGCAATGGGGACAGAGTGAAAGAGGGGAAATTGAGGTTGGAGATGAGGGAGGAATTTCTTATCTGAGGGTGGGGAGGCCCTGGCACAGGGTGCCCACAGAAGCTGTGGCTGCCCCATCCCTGGGAGTGTCCCAGGCCAGGCTGGAGCAGCCTGGGACAGTGGGAGGTGTCCCTGCCCATGGCAGGGGTGGCACTGGATGGGATTTAAGGGCCCCTCCAACCCCTTAACATTCTGTGGTTCTCTGATAAATAAGCTCAGCAAAGGTTTCCGTTATAAGGACAGATGGGAGCAGGGAGGGTCAGTGGGGTGGGAATGCTGAGGAAGGTCTGTCACCCTGGGCAGAGGTGCCAGGACACCCAGCACCACCTTGTGCCACCACCTCCCACCCTGGAAAGCACTGGGGGAACCTGAGCAGGGAAGCAACAGACCCTTTTTCAGCACCTGAAGGCAGGGACACCCCTCCCCAACGCCCCAGACTTGTGTGACAATGTCTGTGACAGGGAATTCTCACACGACCTGCCTCACAGACTCCAGCTGCTGAAAACTACTCCAGCTCTTCCACTCTGAGTGAAACACCCAATTTCAGAGGCAAAATCCTTGCTGTGAAAACTTCATGGCAGGACAAGTTAATCCTGGACAGCCCAAGGCAAGGCACAGACTGGGGAATACATTTCCTCACAGGCAACTGTGATTTGTTCCATGGGCATCATCATAATTGTTGGGTGTTATTAAAATACATCCTTTCAGAGTAAAATAACACAACCATCTTCACCCTTATTAGGAGGTTTTTAGCTTTCATCACCCTGAATTTGAAACAACCACAGAATATCCCAAAGGTTTAAAATGTCAGAAAGCAGAACACAAGCCCAGGGGATGGTTGAACTCATCAGTGCTACTCCCTCATAGTCAGAGTGTCCTTAGGGATGGAAGAATTGTTTGCACCTGATATGGGATAGGATGTTTTTTCACATTGTTTCCTCCCCATGATAAAAAAAAAAAGGACTATTTGGCACTCACAGCACTGGAGTGTACAAAGGGTATCAACACCCAGGTCAAAACACAAAGAAATCTCTGTGTTCTGTGATAGAAACTTTCGGTTTGCAAAATATCCACAGCACTGCACTCCCCAGGGGAGGAATTCAAGGCTCCTGCTCTCCCTGTGACACCCAGGGCTCACCAGATGGGTGGGCACCAGCTGGGCACCAACTGGGTGATTTCCCTACCCAGCAGATTATTTGGGATGTGGCCATTGGTGCTGTCGGGGGAACTGGGGCTGCTGGTTTGTCTCAAACAACACGAGCCAACAGATCTCCAGGTGAAAGGTTGGGGCTGGGGAGTTTTTCCCAGGTTGGTTTGGGGTTTACCCCCCNGACGGCAGCACGGAGAGCTCAGGCCAGAACTGAGCTGTTAACCCCCTCGCTGCCAGAGCAGCAGAAAACCCCCTAAACCATAACACCCCCCTCACCAAGACCTGGCACTTGAGGTGACAAATCCTTCAGCCCTGCCCAAAGGATGGGAGAGCGTGTGGGAATTACCAACACAAGATTTCTGGCACAGAACCATGTCCAGGTAGAGAGGAGTCTTCAAAAAGGCAGCAAAAGTGTCTTGATAAAAAAACCTCAACCCCAAAACACAGATCCTGTGTTTCTGAGCTTCCCACATCCCTCGTACAACATCACCCAGCCAGTCTTCCTGTGAGAACCTGCTCATTTGTCCCATCCTGGCATTTATTGTGGTTTAAATGGACATGAGTAAATGTAACCCCAGCAAATCACTCCTTTCATTTGCTCAGAGCTACAGAATGTCTTCAAAATGTATCAAGTTTGCTGTATTTAATTTTTTTCCCAAATGGAAGGAGGACACAGGAAAGGCAGAAGGTTAAAATGGATCAGGTGGGGTTTAACATTTTGGAATATTATGACCCAATTCTGCAGTTTCCATGATTCAGCTACGAAGTTTGCAACACAACAGAGAACAAAACACCAGGACAGGAGAAGTTCCATCAACCTCTTCATTTCCTCACTAAACTCACCCAACAGCCCCTGAGCAAAGCACTGAGTGCCCAGTGACCAATCCTATGGGAGAAGACTGAGATGGACAAGTTTTCTCCCTAATATTCACTAGTGACACCTCTGGGATTCAATCACAGCCCCAAACATCTCAGCTCAGCTCAGCTCTCACATCTCAGGTGTCAGAGCTCACCCCCAATCATCCCCATCCCCTTGGCAAGATCTTCCTGCTCCAAACCTGCCCCTTCCACAGGGAGCAGCAGGTGTCCCCTTGGCACCCAGAGATCCAGAAACCCAACAGAAAAGCAGGGGGAAAAAAATCAGTAAAATAATCCATTAAAAAATAACTGAAAGCTTGGGATTGCCATCTCTGCCCGTTCCCCGCGGGATGAGGATGGCACAGGTGGCATCTCCTGAAGGAGGGGCTGTCTTGGCTCTCAGAATTCCCCCTGGCACCGCTCTGCTCCTCAGGGCATCCCACCAGCTCCAGCACTCCCAGTGCCAGCCTGGCACTGGCACTGGGGCAGCTCCTGAGATGGAACCAGGCAGCTGGAACACCAGACTCACTGTGACAATAAACAGCCCCCTTTGAGTCTCCAAAAAATGAAAGTGCCGATCGACTGACTGGAAAAATGAAGTGAAATATTCCCCATCATTCCAAACTTCCCGTGGGTTTCCTTCCCAGAGCAGCTCCCACGGTTTCACACCAGGTTTACAAAGCTCTCCACGGATCCACTTCTCCTTGGAGGCTCCTCAAAGGGGTTTCAATTCCCAGTAACTCAGACAGAGGCAGAGGAGCAGCTGCCAGAGGCTGGAGATGTCCAGCTCAGGAATGTCTGTGTCCATCAGAGCCAGGATACAGCACGGCCCCAAAACCCAGTTAAGAACAAACAAAGACAAGATTTCCATTGTTTGTTTTGCTGGAGACGTAACTGCAACATTTATCAGGAAAAAAAAAAAGGGAGAGGAACGGGCTCCTTGTTCTGTGCTGATGCTGCAGAACACACAAAGTCCTTCGTGTTCCCCTCACCTGGAGCAGGTCAGGACAAAACCAGATAAAGCAAAGCAACAGGAGGAACTCAAAAAAGGAAATATTTATTATCAGGCAGCGCCGTCCACAAAGTCCAGCATCCAACCTCGGGCTTATTTTAGAACTGCTCCCTGGTAATTTGCCTGTGCTTTTGAAAAGCAAGGAATATGTTTTGAATTATAGGAGGTTACAGGGACATTTTTGTGGTAAGTTTGGACTTTCATTTGCAAAAAAAAAAACAACCCAAAAAAACCCCTCAGTGCTGCAGAGATCCTTTCGGAAATAACATTTTTCTGTCCTTGCGAAGCACTTTTCGACCAAGTTTAACAGCTCCTGTTCCAAAGAGGTGTTTACATCCAGCTCTGGAAGAAAACTGGGATCCTTCTGTCCCTGCAAACACAAGGGAAAGCAGGAAAGGATCTTCCCCAGAGTGAGAGGAGCAAACAGGAGAGAACAGAGTGCAGGGGCCACCGTTCTTCTAAACCTGAAGATTCCAGAGCTCAGGGATTTTTCTGAGGGCCTAAATTGTATTTACAGCTCCTTGAGCCTGTTTTCATTCTCTCCCCTGGTCTTTCCACCCAGGCTCAAGGAAAAACACACAACGAAGTTGGTTTTAAGAAGGAGGGGAAGGCCACGACGTATTTCCAGCCGTGGAAGTTTATGAACTCCACATCCAGCTGCTTTATAAACAGGGCAGGGGAAGGGAGGCCTTCAAGGAACCCCGGGCAGAGTTTTCTTTTGAAGGTGAAATTTCCTTTATCGTTCACTCCTGTGAACAAAACAACCCATGGAGCTGCAGTTTAATAATGAATATTTATATTTATTTATACTATTTAATAATGAACAGTGAATAAAGAGCAAGAAAAGTTTGGTGTAACCCCCCCAGGATGCCTGGAAGGAAAGGTCTCCTGTGCCCTCCTGTGAGGCTTTACCACCCAAAGAGGTTTTCCCGCTGGATTTTCCTCCTCCTTGTGCCACGGAGCAGCTCTCCCAATGGAAAGCTGTGCTCTTGGGACAGGGGGAAAGGGAATTTTTTGTCTCAGTTTGTTTTCCTTTGCTACTGGTGGTGAGACAGCCCTCACTGCCATCCTGGAGCTGTTAAAATATGGGTTTTCTTGGCTCCCTGGGCAGGACGATGCAGTAAATGGCTTGAGTTTCCCTGCTGTGAGTTTGTCCTGGGCACCAGAAATAAAACCTGGAGAATGAGGGAGGCACTGACAGCTCTGATGCCACTCTGGGAGCCACATATTAAAAAGGGAACCTCTGCAGGAAGTTTCAGCTGGTGCCTCAAAGCAAAATTCAGTTGGGTGACAAAACACATTTGATCTATGTCGGGAGGGGACTGAAAACCTCCTCAGGAGCCCCAGAACGAAGAGACTCATCCCAGAATTGCAGTGAAACACGGCTCATGTGAGTAAAGATGCCGGGTGGAATGTACAGGGGCAAGGGCAAAAATACAGACTCAAACATTGAGTTTGGAGATGGAGACCTGGACAGCACATCTGACCCCCCCACATTGCAGAGCCCTGCCACAGATCTCCCATTGTTATTTCCCAGGAAGATGCAACGTGCCTTCAGGCTTCCCAAATTAACTTCCATCAGCCTTAAACTGGAACAGATCAAGGTAATCAAATTATTTTTCTCTCTGAACAACAGGACGATGCCAGGCCAGGCTCTGCCCAGACCCAACCCCACGAACTCCAACGGGCACAGACCCAACGTGGAGCCAGGAAACTGCCTGGACAGATGACCAGGATACTCAGGGTCCAGCACACCAAACCTGCCAGGGCACACTTTGGGTGGGCTCCATAAATTAGCCATGGAAAGAGGAGGCAATGCTGGAATTTCGATGGTGCTCCTTCCATGCCAAGAGGAGAACCGAGGGAAAGGCACAGGAATGCTGTTACAGATCGGTGCCGTGGGAGATAAGCACAGCAGGGAGATAAGGTGTGCTCTGGAGTGGACCAGGAGGGAGGCAAGGAGATGGGAGCAGGAGATTGTAAAACTGAAAGCAAACCCGATCCCTGCAGATAACGGGGAACAAGCTCTGTGGGAAAGCGGGTTTGTCAAGGCACAGGACGAGGAATGAGCACAAAAATCAGGGGGAGGTGACTCTGGGCAGGACTGGGCTCTGTGCACGGCCCAGGCTGGGCCTGACACACCACAGGGGAAACAACAACAACCCTGGAGTTGGAGTGACCAAGTCAGGGGTGCAGGTCCAGAAGAGTCACTCGCTCCAGCCTCAGGGAATTCCAGCTCACACCCGGGGCAAAGCTGCAAAGAGCAGCACCAAGATGGGAGAGGACAATCTCTGCTGCTGGCAAGAGCTCAGGGCACAGCCAGAGGGAACGTGGGCAGGGGTGTCACCCTGCAAAGAGAAGGGACTGAAGGACAGGCAGGAGGCACCAAGCACGACCCAGAGGATACTGCAGGTACTAACATATGGGAAGTCTGCCAGAGGAGAAAGGCAGGTCAGGCGGGACAACACTTCTGGGAGGGACAGCAGGAGCCAACAGCTGGCACCTCCAAGGATGAGACACGACCTAGGGGCAGTTCACTGGCTGCCTAGGGACAGGGAACTGGGTTAATGCCCATTTTTGCTGGGAAGAAGGCCCTGGATCAGAGCAGCCCAGCAGGCACACACTGTTCCTGAAGTGTCACATCTCAGGGCTGGCAGGGCACATCAGGCCACAGGGCACGTCACTGCCAACTCCTAACCCAGAAGGGGTGGTTGGTTGGTGGTTGGTTGATTGGTTGAGTGGGTGGGTAGTTGGTTGGTTTGGTGGGTGGATGGGTAGGTGGTTGGTTGGGTGTTTGGGTGGTTGATTGTTTGGTTGGGTGGTTGGGTGGGTGGGTGGTTTGGTGGGTGGTGTGTTGGCTGGGTGGTTAGTTGGTTGGTTGGGTGATTAGCTAGTCAGCAGCATCACAGCAGCCAGCAAACCTGGGGGCAGGACAGGCCACAACACAACTGTGGTGAGGCACAAATATTCCAACGCTGTTCAGGGGGAACGTTTAAAGTCTGCACAGAAAAACGCTCTGAAATCAGTGGGGGCAGAATGGAAAGTGCCACCACCACCAAGAGCTAAAGCAAGAACAGAGTGGTTTTGGCCCAGCTTACCCTGAGCACTGCAAGACCTTCACTGACCACAGGGCTGGGTCCTCTGTCCTATCATGACCAACAATTTTAGTACATTTCAAAGTCTTTACTCCCCACCTCCAGCCTCAGCCCGGCTCTGACAGGATTTATCTGTTGTCCATCTAAACCACCACCCAAAGGGTCCCCTCAGGTGCTGCTGCCAGAGGGACCAGAAAATCCTCATTCCCGGTCAAAGACAGAGGTTATCTCAGGAACAGTTTCATGGCTTAGATTTAAAGGGGAGAAAAGGGTATTTTCAAAAAAGTTAAATCAACCTAATGCCCCCTTTTCACTCCCTCACAGCCCAACTGTTCTTTTAGCATTTGAAAGCATCCCAAGGAACACTCAATTCTCCTCCTGGTTTGTTCAACAGAAACAGCACCAGTGGGAGCTGAGATCTCATGAGCTCTAACCAAAACAGCCTTGAAAGGAACTAAAATCTTCTTTACAAATTGTGTTTGTGCTTCAGAGAACTGGAAATGAGCATTTGCCACCAATGGACACACAGCTCCCCTGGTTCACACTTTAAAAGCAAACTGGTGTCCTCCCGCCAGCATTCCACAAAAAGGTGCCATCCTGACCCAGGGACGCAGAAAGGACCGAGATGATGGAACTCTAAATACTGAGATCTGCATCTTCAAAGGAATTCCAGTAAATGTGACTCAGGTGGAGTAAAAGCTTGTTCAGCCCAGAAGAAATGCAAAGAGTCAAAGAAATGCAGGGGGTTGGTGAGTGGTGGGTCAGCAAAGCCACCTGGAGAGGCAGGTTTTGGGAAAGAATTCAATACAAAGGACCCTTGCCTCAAGGAGACCACGAGACTCATTGGAAATATTGGCTAATATTTACTGAACAAGTCTGGCAGGTCTTCAAGTCAACCTTTAGCTGGTGAAATCCAGGAGGGGATGGCAAATTCCTGCAGTTAAGATAATGCAGGTCACACGAGCCACCTCACCCAGGAATCAGCAGCTTCAGGACCCACCTCACTTCATCAGAAGCTACAAAATAATTGCAGAGAAGAGGAAAGATGAGAAAAAGGACCAGGGAAGAGATTGTCCACCTGCACTGGGCACTGGTGAGGTCACACCTCGAGTGCTGGGAACAGCAATGGGCCCTCATGACACAAAAGACACTGAGAGGCTGGAGAAGGGAACGGAGCTGGGAAGGGGCTGGAGCAGCAGGAGCAGCTGAGGGAGCTGGGGGGGCTCAGCTGGAGAGAAGGAGCCTCAGGGGGCACCTGGAATTCTCTCCATTCCCTGACAGGAGGGGGGAGCTGGGGGTGGGTTGGGCTCTGCTCCCAGGGAACAAGGGACAGGAGAGAATATAACCCCAAGTTGTGCCAGGGGAGGGTGAGGTTGGACATGAGGAGGAATTTCTCCAAGGAAAGGGTGGTCAGGCCTTGGCAGGGGCTGCCCAGGGAGGTTTGGAGTGCCCATCCCTGGAGGTGTGAAGGGAAGGACTGGACGTGGCTCTCAGGGACAAGGTGGGGTCAGGCACAGGCTGGACTCAGCGACCTTGGAGGGCCTCTCCAACCTCAGTGACTGTGACCCTGTGACAGAGGCTGCTGAGGAATTCCTCGATTACCAGCGGTTTGTAGATCCACTCTGTGTAAATAGCAGGGGAAAACCCAGTTTATTTTTAAAAGATACAATAAGGAGTGTCTCCTATTGAGCTGATTCCCAACAGTTTTGGCTACAGAACCGACTCTATGGGGCCTTCCCTTCACACCTGCACCGGGAATGTCCCTCCCCAGCTCGCTGACACCTCCCTGCCCTAATTAAATATTAATTAATTACCTGTGCTCTGCCAAGGCCCATGAGCTGGGGGCAGGACAACAGGGCTGTGGGAGGGCTCAGAAGTGGAAGGAACCCTGAAACACTGAGCTCATTCACAACCACAGCCTCCTCTATTACTCAACACCCCTGTGCCAAAATTATTCCACCCCACCCCACCCACCTGTCATAAAAAGGCTCCTGTGCAATTCCCTCCAAGGGAGAGGGTGAAACTGCATCAGCTCAGCACATATGGAGGCAAAACAAACTCCAGGCCAGACACCAGCTCACTCAAAGCCTGGATTATGGGATTGCTGCCGGGAATCACCCAGCCCACCTGCAGCAGCTCCCGGGGGAACAGCTGGGCTGGATCCTCCCGGGGCTCCCTGTCCACTTGGGATTTGCTTTTCCAAGTGGGATCGATGGCCTTTTCCATCTCTGAAGATCAGGCTGGACCCTGTCCAAGCTCAGAAGTCGACTTTTGATGGAGCAAGGGGGAATTTTCATTCCATTCATTCCAAATGCTGACCCGAGACAAGTGCTGAGCAGAGCCAGGGCTGTCCTGCAGCACCAGGGAGGAAGGTTCCCTCTCCCAGGACAAAACACTCCCCTCAAGCAGCTCTTTAATTCCACACCACAGGAACAAGACAAATATTCATAACCGTTTAAAACGAGGAAATTAAAACTGCTTAAAGGCATGAAAAGCTTGTTTATGAAGCATGAATATTTCATCAGCAAAAGCACAAATGAATCCAAGCTTTCACATAATATTTCCTCTGCTGGGATTAAACGCAGGGATTAAACCCCAGGTGGAGCCAAACCTCTCCCACCACAACTTCAACCCCAACAAGGAATATTTAACTGGGATTGTTTAAAACAGAAAGATAAGAGAGGAGGTGTGAAAACATCAGTGCAGTGTAGACCCAGAACTGTAAATGAGGTCAATCCAGGCGAGCAGAGGGTGTGATACACAGCAAGAACCAAATGTGAGCCACATCCCTGCTGGGAATCGTCTCTAAGGGGTCACAGGGACACTGATACCCTGAAGATGGGAACAGATTGAAGTGTTTGCTCAGCCCCAGAACTGGTGCATGTTTTGCCAGCCCTGGTGAGGACAAGTCAAGGGAAATGAAACATCTTGAGTGCTGTGTCCAGTTCTGGGCTCCTCAGTTTCAGGATGTTGAGCTGCTTGAGAGGGTCCAGAGAAGGGTGACAAGGATGGTGAAAGGACTGCAGGACAAGGACTGGGAACTGGGGTTGTTCAGCCTGGAGGAGGCTCAGAGGTGACCTCAGTGCTGGTTACAACTCCCTGAGGGGAGGTTGCAGTCGGGTGGGGGTGAATCTCTTCGCTCAGGCTGATGACACCAGAACAAGAGGACATGGCCTTAAGCTGTACCACGGAAGGTTTAGGCTGGATGTCAGGAAGAGCTTTTTCCCCAGAGAGGGTGATCCCTCAGTGGAATGGGCTGCCCAGGGAGGTGGTGGAGTCGCCATCCCTGGAGGTGTTTAAGGTCAGACTGGATGAGGAGCTCAGTGCCATGGGCTGGATGGTGGGAGGTTTGGATGGGTGGAGTGTGGTGCCCGTGGTTCCAGGGTTGTGGGGCTGATCCCTGGGTGGGCGTTGGCTTGGGAGTTGGACTCGATGATCCTGTGGGTCCCTCCCAACTCAGAATAACCCATGACCCTGTGAACCCAGTGGGCAGGTCCAGAGAACAGACACTAAATGGCAGAACAGGAGTTTGGCCTTTCAGAGCTTAAAGTTCATCCCTGGGAGTGCCCAAGATCAGGTTGGACAAGGCTTGGAGCAACTTGGGACAGTGGGAGGTGTCCTTGTCCATGGCAGGGGGTGGCACTGCATGGGTTTTAAGGTCCTTTCCAACCCAAACCCTTCTGGGATTCTGGGACTCTCAACTCCAACCTCAGCTCACCACATCATCCAGAAAAAGAAAGATGTACACAAAGAGGCCCTAAAGGTACAACCTCCACAGAACTGCCTTGAGACAACCCCTCCAAGCAGCACTGGAAGCCAATTTCCCGTTCCAGGTGGCTCCAACCTTTTCTGGGGCCGCAGCCCAAGCCCCAGCCCTGCCTGCAAACACTTCCCTCAGCAGCAAACCCTCACAGAACACCCTCAGAGCAGCTCCACGCTTTCAGCAGGAATTCCTGGTGCCAAAAATATTAATAATCATAACAAATATCATCTGGCTTCAAAAGTGTCGGCAATAAATACGAATTTAGAACTGTTGGGTGTCCTGTGCATGGCCAGCAGTTGGAATCCTTGGCACTGATGGGTCCTTTCCAACTCAGCTGATGATTGATTTCAAAATCATGCTGGTGGTGCTGTAAAATAGTTGAGAAACAGTAGAAAAACTATTTTTAACACTTTTTCTTAACTGTGTTTTTATGTGGTGCTGCTTTAAGAGCCCAGAAATGCCCAGGTGTGCAGGGACAACCCGCAGGAACCACCTGAACATCAGATTTCAGGCTGCAACTAGTCAAGAAAAGAGGGAAACAACCCGGAATTCATTTCACGATCATTACACATCAGCAGGTGCTCTCACTGCCTTCCTTTCACGCATCCTTGAATTCTTTACTAAGGGTGACACAGACCCATTGTGTTCCCAGGAGGGAGATTCCCACAATGAGGATGAAAAGTGAGCAAGTCTGTGGAAGTCAGGGGAGGATGAGTCAGATGTGAGAACACAGAGGCCCCCAAACCCAGCTCCTGTGAGCCTCCAAAGTCACCCCTGAGCCTCCACAAGTGACACTTGGAGATCTCCAGCTCCCTCTTTGCAGGGCCACAGACCCTGTGTTTAAGGGTTTGGTTGGTTTATCAAGACAAATGCGAGTTGCACGAAACAGTGAGTGCTCTTCGCAGGGCAACAAATCATCTATAAACCAAAATGTTTAATATTGATGAAGAATAACCTCCTTGTCCTCTTCCCTACCAGGAAGCAATTAAAAATAATGACTTTCACCACCTAAAATTTTCACTGTGGCGTGGCGAGCACTGAGGCGCTGCACGGTTTCCTTTCTCAAGGAGCTTCACTTGCACCACAATTTCTGGTGCTCCGAGGCTCCCTTTCCACAAGCACCGTCCCTCTCCACCTGCTGTGGAACAATCACGCTCGTGTTGAGTAAAAACCACTGAGATAAAGACTTTCCCCAAGCCCAGAGCGTTCTCCCTTCCTCTGTAACAATCCCCATTTACTGGCACTCAAGGAACAATTAAAAAGAAACAAAAGCTACTGACTCCACACCAACTGCTCCCATAGTCCTGCCTTGCCTTTTTTATTTTTTTAAATTTTAAATTATTCTGATGACTAAGAATCATAACCAGACGCTGGGACGAGGCGCGCTCAGAACTCAGGAATTCAAGGACAGGATGGATTTTGTTTCCAATCAAGTGTAACAGGCAGTGACTGCTGAGAGCCCCCTGAAACAGCCAGTTCATCAAGGAGCTGTGGGACACGGCCATGGAACAGCTCTGACAGTGTGATAGCACCACTCACACAGGGCTGGGAGATGAGGTGTAAATTCACTCGTCCAGAGCATCACTAAACTCAAATATCGCAGCAATGAAAAGTGCAGCTTCACCGTTTCTCTGCTTCCCACTAGAGACATCCTTGGGGAATTATCCTTGGATGCACCAAAATGGGGAGGATTTCAATTCCACCCACATCTGGGCTCGCTTGGGAACTCAATCCAGCACAGCCCGTCTCGGGTCAGGCAGTGACCCCGAGCAGAAATAGCTCTGGCAGAAAGCTGGATTTATGGAAAAGGGCGGAGCACACCCAAGTGTAAACCCAACAACCCCCCCCGAGCAGCTCAGGGCCGGAGAAGCCCCAATTCCCCGGAGAAGCCCCAATTCCCACCCCCAGCCATGGCCCTGGGGAGCTCGGGGTGCCCCTGCCCCAGGGACTGGAGTTACAGGGGGACACCTGGGCCACAGCAGGGATGTCCTGGCAACACCCTCTGCCACCAGCAGCAACAGCACAGAGAAAAAAATACATCGAGTTACACATTCATCGTAAGGATCCAGAACTGGCAGCTTCTTTCACTCATCCCTCCGTGCAAAATCAGCAAATCTGCCCCTGCGAGGCACCTCTCAATTAATTAATTTGATTAATTTGATTCCCTAACGGCAACCAACACGCTGTGTTGATTTTTAAACTATCTAATAATCCCTTTCCAATCCTTCATTGTACTGGAAGTGAGAGTGTGCGTTTGAAAAGCGACACATTAACCAAAGGATAAAACCCCAAGACCAAACCGTGACACCCAAGTTTGCTGCCGGTTACAGTGACACTGTGCGGAAGCCTTTTCTCATGCAATTAGAATTCCGTGGAATGCACAAACGAGAAACGACTTTAAAGTTTCAGATGCCCTGAAAAATTCATTTAAATCCGACACTGCCTCACGTTCAGAGCTCAGCTGCTCGCATGGTGCTTTCCTCGGGGTTTCAACACAAAGGCCCCAACAGAAAACCAAAATATTAAAGAAAAAAACCAGTATAAAGTCTTGTGGTTGTTGTTGCACCTCGCAGGGAGTGAGCCCTGACCCTGCAGCACCGCAGGGCACAGGGACACCCCGATCACCACATTCCTCAGCGCTCAGCCCCTGATGCGGCCAGACCTCAAAGTCCGCACGCTTCATTCACAGGAGACACCGCAATTGCCTGACAAACCTCGATTTTTCTCCTTCCTCAGGAGGTTTAAGCTGCTGAGGGAGCTCAGCCCAGCCCCTCTCCGTGGCTGCTGCCAGAGTCACTGCCAGGTGCCTCCAGGTGACACCGAGGGACCGAGTGGCAGCACCCCGGGAACACAAGTGGCAGCAAAGCCCGGGGACACAGCCGGGCACTGACACTTCACCCCCAAGGCTTCCCTTGGGCAGCGATCAAATCCTCGCACAAGCAGAGGCACAAGAGTTTATCGGGAAGAGCCCCCATGAATGTTTGATGATGGAAAGTGAAAGGCAGCCCAGGGGCTCTATCACTGCCCAGGATTTAGTTCGACTTCAGAGGGAACGGGCAGGAAAACGCGGATCTGCCCGGTGCCCATCACGGCCACGGGGGAAATAAAACCATAAAGATCAGGAAATGTTCCCACAGCGAGTCCGGGATGGAGCAACCTTGGACTTCGAGACTTTTATTGCGCCTTTTTTTTTTTCCCCCCCGTTTCCAAAGCAACTTTGCAGGATGTCAGCACAGGCACGGCCCGGGAGAGGGGAGTGGCACAGGGTGCCCGGAGCAGCTGTGGCTGCCCCATCCCTGGGAGGTGTCCCTGCCCATGGCAGGGGTGGCACTGGGTGGGATTTAGGGTCCCTTCCACCCAAACCACTCCACGATTCCAGGATACAGGGCAAGACCAAGGACACCCCGTTTAAAGGTGAATCCCTCCAGGTCCCTGTGCTCCCCCGCCATTCCCCGGCTCCAGGCGGGAGGTGACACTGGAGCAGGTGGGGCTGGAGAAGGGGGACACCAGCGAGTTTGTCCGGAGGAGTGACCGCCACTCCCCGCAGCCTCCCCCTGCCCCGGCTGTCCCATTCCCTGGCAAAGCCCGCGGGGGGGTGCGGGGACCCCCCTGCCCGCCCCACTCACCGCAGCCGCAGGTTCGCCATGAACTCGGGCATGCTCACGGTGTCCATCAGCACGAAGTCGGCTTTGCCGAACTCCAGGCTCTCCTGCTCCGCCATGGCGGGGTTGGGACCGGGACCAGGATCAGGATCGGGATCAGGATGAGGATCAGGGAGCGGGATGGGGACGGGGATCGGGGATCGGGGGGAGGGGAGGGG